>JAODUK010006075.1:0-32376 GCA_027564635.1 Typhlichthys eigenmanni | reverse complement strand
ACTTTCACTGCCACCCATGTGGCAGCGCACCCGACCCCCACGGTTCCTCCCACGAGTGGTGGGCCCATAGGATGGAGTCTTCACACAGTTGTCACATACAATTAATGTCATGCCATAAATGCATGTAGCCTACTGTAATTCACCAAGCCACTTGGTGAATTACACAATCACAATCAACACAATCGACTCATTCTGTCACAAGCACTAGTTTTAACAGGAACAGTTTACACTCATAGTACAATGCCCTTAAATCTGCTAGCATTGCAGTAACCTTTTACGTCAATCTTTAGTTAATATTTTGTGTTCTTTATTTATGTATTATTATTGTTGACAATAAAAATTATGTATTTTCATTACAAGACACAAATTCACAAAATTAACAGTATACAATTCTGTTCTACAACCAAGTAATTTAAATGTTGTAATTGTTGTTATAATTCCAAAACTCCATTTGACATGTTTACAGGATTGTACAGAAACATAATGGCTTTGATAAATATTTTGACTGCTGTTGTGCTGGATTTGTGAATAGTTTTGTAAACATGCTTTCAAAAAAGCAACATAAACAGTAAATAGTCTCCACACACTGCTGCACCGCAATGTAAGAAGCTATTTCATTTATGAAAAGCATGTAACACACATGCCAACATACACATCAAAATATGAAACATCAAATAACCACAAAAGACACAAGGAAAATAGTCAAGCGCTCTTACCTGCTCGTATTTCTCCAGCTCTGTGTGATAGATGCGTCTGATCTGTGTCAGCTTGGCTCTGTATTCAGAGTGCTCAGTAGAGCTGTCAGGCCCGCCACTCACTGCTACAGCTGTGGCTGCTGCAGAGCCTTTATCTGGCCCAGCAACCCCTTCAGCTATCAACATGTTGTCTAGTCTCATTAGCTGGGGGTCTGGAGGGTCCTCTTCCTGCCCACCACGGATACTAAGACCTGGCAAATAGATACACAGGAAACAACAGGCATACTCCTTTATGTTATTCCATTTATGTTGGCTGAGATAAATACACTGAACAAAATGATAAATGTATAAATAAAAAATCCATCCACCTCACGTGTGGCACATCAAGATGCAGATCAGACAGCATACAGGTGTGCCTTAGGCTGGACACAATAAAAGGCCACCTGAAAATGTGCAGTTTCACTGTATTGGGGGGGGGGTCTGACAACCAGTCAGTACCTGGTGTGACCACCATTTGCCTCACGCAGTGCAACACATCTCCACGTGGTCTGCGGTTGTGAGGCCGGTTGAATGTACTGCCGAATTCTCTGAAACGCTTTTGGAGACGGCTTATGGTGGATAAATGAGCATTCAATTCAGAGGCAACAGCTCTGGTGGACATGCCTGCAGTCAGCATGCCAATTGCACGCTCCGTCAAAACTTGTGACATCTGTGTGCTGTGTGATGGAACTGCACATTTTTAAGTGGCCTTTTATTGTGGCCATCCTAAGGCACACCTTTACAATACTCATGCTGTCTGATCTGCATCTTAGTGTGCCACACCTGTGAGGTGGATAGATTATCTTGGCAAAGGAGAAGTGCTCACTAGCACAGATTTAGACAGTTTTGTGAACAATATTTGAGATATAGGCCTTTTGTGTACATAAAGAAAGTATTAGATCTTTGAGTTCAGCGCATGATGAATGGGGGGCAAAAACAAAAGCGTTGATTATTTGGTCAATGTAAATGCAAATTTACAGTAACTGCAAATCCACTATTTGCAAGCAATTAACTCCTTAATGAAGTAGTGTGTCTGCAAGATAACGTGGATAAAACGTTATATGAACCAGCAGCATTTAAATTAAGTGACTGTTAGGGACAAGGATTAAAACATTTTGCAGTCCCAGAGAGAGAGAGAGAGAGAGAGAGAGAGAGAGAGAGAGAGAAGCAGAGAGAGGGAATAAGAGAGAGAGGAGAGAGAAAGAGGGAGAGAATAAGAGAGAGAGAGAGGAGAGAGAAAGAGAGAGAATAGAGAGATAATAAGAGAGAGAGAGAGGAGAGAGCGAGAGAAAAGGAGAGAGAGGGAGAGAGAGAGAAAATATAGGCTATATAGGCAAGGGCTGTATGTTTATATACCACCCACCTCTCAATTGACCGGAGTTCTGATTTCCAAGTATAATTTAATCAGTTCACCACAACATTTGATGCTGACTCGGCCACAGTGAACAACAGAGAAAACAAGAAAAATATACTCCGCAGAGAGGGTCGATTATATTGGCAAGACACCGATTCAGATACGAAATGAATTAGCTACATGCATATTTCATGCTAGAAAGCAACAGTATACACACATTTGATCTTTCTCAAGCCATGAAGTGCAGTGTGGGTGGTCTTTTTCCAGAATTGGTGGGATTGCGTGGGAAAAAGCTAGCGGTTATGAAACGCTCATTATTGGTCAATGCTGCAGCGATTGTTTCTCAAAATAAAAATGAAAAATCACCTAGACATGCCAGACAAATTCAACAGCTTTTTTATTTTAAATCTATATTTTATTTTTGATTGGAGGTGTAATTTGTGATAGACCACAGAAAAATTTAATTACTCAATTACATTGTTGTGAAATTGATCTGTTAAAATGAATAATTGGTATAAATAAAATGCATAAAATAGAATCCATTATTGGGATAATACCAGGGTCATATAGATGACAGTAATTACAGAATCACAATTAGTGTGGATTTGCAGTAGCACATGGATCTATTGCTACAATATGGGCCAGCAAAAGGGAACATTAATTATCTATAATTACTGTAGGCTAATTATATGTAAAGCCCAGCTCTGAGCCTGACTCCACCCACTGCACAATTTAGATAAATACTCAAATGTAGTCAAGGAGTTGAGTGGGGGGAGGGGCTGACATTAACATCTGAATTTGATGTTGAACCAGTAGATAAAAAGTACATTTGGAAACCAGTCATGTGCTGGAGCGATTTTAAATGGATATGACTTAGAGACATTTTCAGACCATACAATCCAGATTTGTATAAAAATGGGAATTTTGTCAATATTAACACCAGCATTGATTTATCTCTTATCACATATTTACAGCTCAAATAAGACATAGGGTGCAGTTACTCTTTTATCTAGTAAGAGAAGTGAAAGTTCTTCACCATAAAACATGAAATACACTCTAGGTTTAAACGTTATATTCTATGCTTCAGAGAAATTACTATCTAACTATACATACAAATCATGTGTATATACAATACATTTACAATATATGTTTTGTTTGTTTGATTGTTTTTGCAATATTTCTAAAGCTTGGACAAAATTATCCTGCCTTTACCAGTCTAACATAATAATTGTTCTTTGTCTGAACAATATCTAATTACTTTTAAACATTATATTACAATAGCTTTCAGTTTACTTCTGCTAATCACAGTCCGTCATAGAATGTTGTTTGCCTCCTACAGTACAGAAAAGCTCCTGCGTATACAGACAGTAGCGTACGATAATTGTGTGCTACGGCACCAGTGGCATGATAAACAAGGTGTTAATGGGCAGTTGGCAGTTTATTGTTCCAACCATGTTTGCGCTGCTGTCTGGGAGGACAGCTTGTGATTCTTTACCATAATACAACTTATAATTTGTTCAAGCTTTCTGCACATGGGAGGACATTGCATTTTACAGTTATTTGGTAGAATTGCTGATGTCTGTTTAGTAACAGTTACAATATGTTTAAAGTAGGGATGGCACGATCCAGTTTTTTCAGTCCCGATACCGATACAGATATCGGCCTTTGGGTATCGGCCGACACCGAGTAGCGATCCGATTCCAGTGTTAAATTAAGTTTTAAGTTAAATTGCAAAGTAAATGACAGTGAATCTCTATTTTAGGTCTTAGATGCATTTTAGAAACCTACTGCTGATAGTGCGGCCTGGGTAGGTTAGACATGGCTGATGCTTGACAGTAGACCTACGCGTGTAAATTCATTTAATTGGATTAGCCCCATGGATCAGTTACAACTGTCCAATTGTCACTGATACCGATCCAGCTATTTAAGTCAGTATCGGACCGATTTCCGATCTCAGTATCGTATCGGTGCCATCCCTAGTTTAAAGGGTATTTTGACTACTCACCAGTGGCAAACACAAATTAATTTAATATTTTCTGTTGCATATAGCTTTCATTAAAGCTTTGAAACATATACACTCATAATGTAATAACAAACTAGTATGTTTACATACATGTGTAAATCTGTGGGACACAACCATGTCAAATATATCATATTTGTCAAGCCTCTGTTCTTACAGGTATTAAGCGCATTATAAATTATAATATTATAAATGTTGTCAAATTTGTTACATGCAATTAGGGGTCATCACAAGGAACACTGAGACACAGCTATATGATGTTAGGCACTTTATACAATGTAACCTTAGTTGATGAAATGTACAGGAAAGGTTATCACATAATCACTGTAAAGATTGACAGCAAATCAGTGAGTAAAATAGCTTTATAGGTTCTGCTACGTATGAGTTACATACTGTATACCTCCACTGTCAAATACTGAACTAGGAAGTCATTATCTTTAAATTACTAATAATTGCAGAAGGAATTCTGCACACAAACATTAGCATTACAGTAAGTGATGCATATGAAAAAAGTATTTGACTGTATCACAAACAGTATGCTACAGTATTTTTGGAGGCGAAAGTGAAACAGAATATCAAAAGAGTACATCTTAAAAACCTACCAAACTAAAAACATCCTTATTTCCACCCTTCAAGTTTCTTAGTTTCTTAGATAGGCCTACATGGTTAGTGTTAATGATCATAAACGCCTAGACCTAATATGGAATCTATATAGGCTAAATGAGGTATCATTGGTCACATTCTTAGGACAAAAATCCCGACAGATGAGACACGAAAAGTAAAACGCACCAAAAAAGAAAGGGTTTTCAACACCTGCCTGCTGTCAAGTCCTGTTCAGTGGGAATAATGGAGTTGTGCTAGCATGAAATCCACTCCTTCTTTATTAGCCAGACTGTATGCCTCTCCTGCTCCTATTAACTAGAGAGTGAGTCAATCTGAGACAAAGTGAGACGGAGAGATCGGCATTTAAAATGGTGTCTCAGATTGGGAGGAGACTGTCTTGGTGGTCTCCAACTATTTGAGGTCTACATTATTGGTGAGGAAATGTTAGTGCAGAACAATGTTTTCGTGAGCAGAAAGCGTCCAAAATAAGGTTATGGTCTTAATAAAGGTTAGGCTACAGGAAAATATTGGCTAACCCCTGCCATGTCCTGTATTCAGAATCAGAATCAGGTTGACTAGGGTTCTAATTACAATCAGGACAATATATCCTACCCGAATACAATGCTATAATAGACATTACATCCCTAGCCTTCTGTCTGTGTGTCTTCTAATCTCTTTAATGCCTTATACTGGCACTGTAAAACACCATATGCACTTTATGTCTTTTACTGTAGGTGTATGTATACTTAGCAGCCTAAGACACATTTCCTTAGGGACAAATAAAATAATCTTTATCGCTGAATCATACACCCTTTTTTGTATTCTGCATTGATATATTAAGAATATGAGTCAAATATGAGACAAAATGTAATTAACCAGTCTTAAAGTATTTATAGTGTTTACTGTACCCATACTATATACTGGGATTGTCAAACTTTTAAAGGATCTACATGATCTTGTCTGCCACTATGGCAAAAAGCACCAGCATCTCAGACCAAAACAAATGCCTCATTGGCCACATACACACACACACGCATGCGATGCCAGACCGGCTACGAAAAATAAGAGGGTTGCAACACACACACACACAGAGGTAGTGTGTATAGCACAGGTTGTATTTATGTGAATGTATATTTTCTGACATTTACATTTATGGAAGAAAATACGTTTGGGATCAAATAATTTAGCGGACCCCTGCAGTACCTCTGATGACCCCCCAGACCTCCTGTTGAAGATCTCTGGACTACAGTAAACTGTACCAATGCCTAGTATTGCACACATACTGTAAATCTGTCATTCTTGAGAGAGCTTGCTGCTAAATCAACTCAAATCAAAACAAAACCATCTCCCTCAGAAGCTCCGCCCCACACATTGTGAGGCATGGCATTGTGAGCGGTGTTCGCCTCTCTTTTATGTTCCTATTCCTAGAACTACCAGATTATTATTATCACAGAGAAAGGTAACCTAGCAGAATGCAAAGTGCTATTTGGTGAATGTGACAAACAGTGTATTCGCTTACAATTGCTTACTATACCTTTAAGCCAGAAGCCACTCAGCATAAGAGCTGTCTGTGTCCTCTGCAATGTGCTGGTTGTAATAGCTGTCAGTGGTCATTTACAGGCAAGCTTTACACTTTCACATTTTGTCCTCGTCATATCAAGCGCTGTCTAGTCTTGTGATGTGATGAGTTGACCCTAGTGGGGCATGTAGGCACAGATTGATCAAATGATTATTTGCTCTCCGTTCATTTCGTTTTCTATTTCAATTATGGCTTGTGGAAGCAATGGAGGAAGATTGCTCCATTGATTTCTCTCCCTCGCTCTCTTGCGATCTCTCTCTCTCTCTCTCTCTTACACACACACTCTCCCATTCCAATTTTGTGACAGAGAAGAGCCTTGGCATTTTCCCCTCACCACTTTGATGACATGCATTAGTACACCGAGACCATTGAGGTACGTCAGAATCACATGCTTTTGCTAGAAGCATTTTCACAAGCTGCAATAATAATACACACATAATATAGTAATACACCAAACTACTGACAAACCACCGACATTCATAAAAGCTTAAGTGAAAACATAATTTTCTTTAAATAAATATAAAGATGCATAAACCTCTTTAAACTGTATTATTCATTCAAGATCTTGATAATTATTCATGTTCTTTGCAACAAACTGTTTGATTAGACATTAGCTCAAAAAAGAAAACAAATGCATCATACCAGTCAAACAACTGTATTAGGCTACTGCATGTGGGCAGTTCAATACAGAGCCTATGGCCCTGATTTAAAATCTCAATCCTTCACGTAAACCCCCTGTTCATTAAACCCTGCCAACTGCCTTCTAAATGACCCCATTAGGATATAATTGCCTGTGCAGGTCTGTGCTCTCAATATTTTCTTTTCCACCTTTTTCCCTCTGCTCACAGCTATTTTTATAGCTATACCTTCCTGCAGTCTCTCTGTCTCTTGTCATTGTAATGCGAAATGGACTGTGAACATGTTTCAAAAGGATATCAAGAAAAATTGGGCCACTATGTAGGTACAAGCTGGACGAATTCCATTTTAAAATAACTCATATTAGAAAATACAGTTATACTTACACATAATTATCTGTGCAAAATGTTGTTCTTCTAAAGCTCAACATTTTTGTTGAAATGTTTATATGGTTATTAAAAACAGACCTATTTGCTCGCTGCCATGCATCCAAAATCAACATCAAGACATCATCCTATGGCATAAATAAACAACATAAATCTAATAAATAAACAAACATATGGTATAGGATGCTGTATCAGGAGATAGATAAACCAATATACTTCCTAAATACTCTAAGATTTAATCTTTCACAGAAACTTTAGGCCATATTTAGTGGCTTACAGTTTAAAGCACCAGTAGAGCATGTGTGTGGATTAGAGCCCTCTCTGATAGAGATCATGAAAATAATGCTCAGAGCGCTGAAACTGGGTGGCTAGCTCTGTTATATAGGGCTATGACAGTGATGTATGTATTGTCACTGAGTGGCAGCGTCAGGAAGAGCTGACTATGGAACTAGTGGGTGGGAGAGACTGACAGACTTTTCCACACCAAACAATGCTCATTTCACCTACGGTAGCAAGGCTGGGGAGAATTCAACATTTGAGCCAGTCTCATGTCTCAAATGTAAACCCTCACAGTCCAGCTTAAGGCCTCTGAAGCTATAATGTACTTTATTTGACCACTAACAATAATGAAACACAGATTGTGCTTGATGCTGACACATCGTGCCATACAGCAATTATGTCCAGAAGGGTAAGGCTGCTTTTAATCGGTGTCAAGAATGTCAGACAAATTTTCATAACGGTCCACTTACTCTCATGGAGTATGACACTCACATTCACAGCACTGAATCTCACAACTGAACCTCCTCTGTGTGCTCTACCTCTATAATGCATTAATTGTTGATTGCGTGTTTCTAATAATCACCCTAAATATGATAAACGCCCTCCAGCTTTTCAAATGCATCACATTTTTCACTACAATGCTTTTACATACTTTTGATTTCTAATATCAAAAACAGAAAAAAACAATACAAATGATCAGTAGGAATTATATGTGTTATTAAGTGTATGTTCATGCATTTACTGTAATGCTATTTTAGAAGTGCAAGATATATGCATAGCAAATAAGCTTCAAAAAGGTTTTGCTGACCATATCAGACAACAAACCTTAACAGCCATTCAAATATATTATTATCTGCTATTCAATGTAAGGGCTTGAAACATCAACTAGACACACTCAAAAACTTTAACCCCTGGATGCTAACACCTCACATACAGTCCTAGACAACAGCACAAGTGCTGGTGTATGTAAAATATTAAGTGGCAATGAGGCAGTTACTTTTAAGGAATGTAGTTAACGTATACATGGATTTGCAAGGGACATGCAAGGGCTTTGGCAAATTGTCAGATTTATCAGCTGCCTTTTTTTATGGTGTGACATACAGTAAAGTGTATGAAATACAGTGTGCCAAGCCTGACACTTTAAGCTTTGGCTTGTTGGGTATCATGTTCTGCTATGAGTTTTATAGCATTATGCATCTCAAAGGAGCACATTGTTAGCCTACTTCATCATCCAGGCCAGGTGCGTCTGTGTGGAACCCTCACACTAATCAATTCTGTGGATTTAGCTTCATTGTCTGACACATTTAGCATCACCACCTCCAGAACAAGACCCCCATCCCTATTAATATGAATTAATGAGCTCAGCATGCATCATGGACGTTTCTGCAATTAATCTGTGAAGACACAGCATCACTAACTGCTATTTCAGCTGCCACAGAGAAACACCAATTGTGCGTAAATGTGGAAATCTATAATTTATAGTAATTAGTTACAATTACTGTAGAGAAGGCAGGTGGAGTGGAGGGAAACAGTTACTTTTAACAAAACTTCTCATGTGTATAAGTGATATAAATATTTTACTAAGCTATTAATGTTCCACACTATACGTATTGCCATTAGATACAGTAGAACAAACTGTCTCAGCACCTATCAAAATTAAAGCAAAAAAATAAGTATTTATTCACTGGCGAAGACAATACTCTCCATCACACCAAGCACAACCTAATACCATAATGAATGCAGATCATAATCTACTGAACTAAGAATTTACTCTCAAATACCCACCGCAAACATTCTAACATGTGGTTTTGATACAATTTTTAACAGTAAGTTTGCATATTGTGAATTATATAGCCTACACTTACTGTAATCACAATTATTTAAATGATCACATGGACAGATTTGTTGCCCATTTGTTGTAGGCTATTATCAATTGGCTTTGTTAAATTGAAAGAACATCCCCAGGGGCTAAAGAACTGCTTACCTTCTCAATATTAGCTTGTGGGTAAATCAACATAATGATTTAAATCACTCGAACTTGACGGTTTTATGCTATCATCTAAGTTGACATATGCCTACTCAAGGAAAGTGCAACTGTGACAATTGTAGGTTATGTGTAACAATAACATAAAATTAAACGAAAACGTCTGACATCGACAGGTACATGAATGATCCACATACAATACTACAAATATTACACCATATGCTTACTAATATCACAACGGAATGAAAAACAGGCCAAACGCACACATTATAAAATATTAAAAATATATATAATCCGAAACTTCCTCAACATACATGAACACATATGAAACCACACGAAGCTGTCCTCACCTGTTTTCTCTTTGATGTCACAGAGGACGCTAAAGAGCGCGGGCTTCATCCTGTGACAGTTCAGTCCGTGTTTCCTGCAAAAGTAAATATGAGCAGATTACATTTGTGTAGATGTAAATTTACCGAATAGGGCGATAAGATACACAGACTTAACTGCATGGACATGAATGATAACATTAACGAGAAAATAGTCTACATGTAAAAATGAAGCGAATAGGCTACTGTAAATCGACTAGGCCTACCTATGATGACAACATAAAGTAGTCTACCATTTCACATTTCTCCACGTAAATGCCACCAGTTATTGTTCACACTTTAAAAGTTTCAAGAATAATTGCACTGCGTAACACAAAGCATTCAAGCACAAATCGCATGAACTGGATAGTGGTCTGCCTTCTTAATTAAACAATTGGCCTATTTGCATTTATTTAACATAATAACGTAAAAACCCACTTTGCTTGTGCTTCATCCAGGCTTTGGTCAGTAATGGTCATTATTTGATGAAGAATGTCCCCAATGTCTTGTTTTGTTCTGTCTCCATCGGTATCCTGGTGGATATGTAGTCCCATGCTCGCCTGTACGGAGTGGCCAGCTACATTCACCCCACTCAGAGCCCGAAACATACCACCCTGCTCCTCCATGTCTGGCGCAGCACGATCAATGCGCACCAGAGTGTCTATTTCAATTTCTTTACGCGCGTAATGTTGTGGACAAAACAGGAGAGGGATAAAATAAAAACAACGCCGGTGGGACTGAGCTATGACTCCACATGTGGAAAATCTCTTCTGCCGTCAAGATGGTATTCTTCTTCTTCTCTTCTCATCACACAACGATTTGGAACATACAAAATAGCCTGAAACAGATCAATCAGTAGGCATTTAACTCTGCGCAAAACGTAGTCTAAGTGATTTAGTGCAAAGATGTCACTTGTACAAAAGTGGATGTCTTGCCTTTCTCTTTTGGCTCCACGACAGACTGTTGTCATTTAGGTGTCCGTTATTTCACGTGTAGGCCTAGTGTATTATCTTCCTCGCTTATTCAAACTTCTAATAGGCTATAACCAGCTGAAGGAACATTTACATCCCAAATCGGCCATTCCACACGTTTTGGCGAACGTTACAGGCTGTGCATCTTAAAAGTTAGGCTGTGTCACATTTCTTAAAATGTGACACAGAAAAAAAGATTGAATACCCTATACCGTCATGAACCTAATAAATACAACGCGAAAAAACAGTGATACTGCCTATATTTAAACCTTACTGTTGGCAAGTTGGCAAACGCATGCCTATGCTGTTGAGACAGATAAAAAAAAACAATAATAATATCATCTGAGCCCCACCCCTTAAATGGATGCGCACCTTTGCCTCTCGCACCATCGGCAAAATGAATGAAGATACGAATATCGTAGGTATTGACTGCCTACGGATAGCCTACAGTGATGATGAGACTGCCCCTGCCCCTGCCCTTGCCCCTGGCGTTTCAGAATTTGGATAAAAGGTCTCTATATAATACTTATTTTCTCTAATGAGAGGTGCATTTGGATATAGCATTACCATGACAGAAAGTGACGTTTCAAAATGCATGAGCCTAGTGCATTTAGGTATTTATTCTAAAAACATGTTCTTGTTTACAAACGCTATTGCCTATACGTCCCTGGTGCAACACCACCCAGCAGGTAAGACGTTACACACGTTGGTGCATATTGGAAATTGTCTGTGCATGATATTGCCTAGCCTATACAGTATGACTTGAAGTGCCTTGTTATGGTTGCAACGGTGAGGTGTTTTTTAAGCAGTAGGCTACATTTCAGAGACCATCACAAAGATCAAAAATACTAGGTTATGTATTATATAATACTGTATTGCAATTTTCAATACTGTATTTTTCGATCGGCCAATTAATTTATAATTTCCGGAGACTGGTGATATAATTGATAATTTATAACATATAAGACTGTATTCTTTTGTTTTAATTCCCTGTAGAAAACAACCATTTGTTATATAGCTATAATAGCTACCGTATATGTTTTTATTCACCACTAACATTAACATTATGATAGTACATTTGACAACAAATCAACATTAAAGTGACAGCAAGTAGCCTAATTATATTATTGTCATCAAAGACTTTTAATGTCTTATATGCTTGTCAACGCTCATTGGTGGATCTGGATGTCAGTCAAATATGTCACGGACGGTCGGTTAACCTAAACAGGAACTGCAAGAGGAAATACAACCGCTAACCTTATAGCAGTAGTGTTTAATTATATTTGTAATATGGAATAATTATTGTTCTGTCAATGCAATGAATTATCCCCGCTCCTGGAATAATGCACAGTTGAAACGAAATATTGTGGCTATTTCTGTAATTGGATGCATGCAAAATGGTAGGTTATTGTACAGTGTTTGCTATAGTAGCGTTGAAGCTATAATAGTACCGTAGCTATAGACAGCTAATGTATCTAGCTAACCTGAGTCAGTAGGCCTATCACATCGCCATACCACAAAGACATCTTTAACATTTTGTCAACATTTCCACAATGCATGACAGAAAATACTAACATGTATTCATTGGTCCTTTTGGTTTGTTGCCATGGGATGATAGCGCGTTATAAACCTACTGTAATCCCACTGCTGCCTTTTTAACGTGACTTCAAAATAGGACAATAGGGATGAAACCACATGACTAGCGAAGATAGCCAGCCGTTGAGCTTTTGTAGTTGAACATATTGTTTTTATTTTCATGAATGATAATTTAATATTCGTATATTATTTGTTCGGTTCAAGGTTAGAAGAACTGGACGTCAACACATTCCACGGTGTTTATTATTATACACAATAATGATTCGCTAGTTCTTCAACCTACGTTAGTCACATGTTTTCATCCACAGTGTCCATGCCCGTAGGGAAGTTGAGCTATATGTTAGCATCACCCGTGTAGGTTAACTTGAATATAAATACCCATTTGGTTGCTGGCTGTTGGTGACTATGCTTCTTGGTTAACGAACGTGCCTAGGGGTTGTGCACCAACGTTAACATTGTAGCAGCACCTAACCTGCAATTTAAGGTTGTTGGAAAAACACAAGTAATGTGTTTTTGTTTGCTGGAACTTTTTGATGTTGAAATTGTCAAAATCTTGTGTTTCCTGTAAATACTAAAGCCGTAGAGTGAGTTTTTAAATAAAAATGCATTTGCTTATTAGTGTACGCACACGTGTCCAATGTCGGTTATGTTACAAACATATGTTAGATAATGCAATTTCTGTTGTTACAGCTGTTTCATAATTATTTGTTATGTCCAATATACACTTTCATTTGAAGTACAGACAAAACTACATTACATCCTTTAACGGTAGAGTAGTGGTTAATAGAATAGAAACGCATGTAATTAACTGCCCCAGTTAACATTACTTTCCAGTAGATTACAAATTATTTAATGTTGAGAATGTATATGTCCAGTTGCTAATCTGTTACATTCCCAACAGGCAAACAGGCAATCACATTTCCAACAACGGAGAAGAGTACGTAACCCAGAATTGGAAAAGAACATTGGAAAAGTTTTCTCTTTCATTAGTTCACTGATAAGTCAGGAGTGAACAGAGGAAAGGGAGACTGGGTATGGTGGTGAAGGAATGATAAATCACACATCAGAAGAATTTGATGTGAAGAAACGTCAAAGTAAATTTACAGACCCAAAGCTCTCTAATAAAAGGCACAACTAAAACTTAGAGCAATGGCTTTTTTGGACAATCCAGCCATTATTTTGGCCCACATCCGCCAGTCCCATGTGACCAGCGATGACACAGGCATGTGTGAGATGGTATTAATCGACCAAGATGTGGACCTGGAGAAGTGCCAGCTGGCTTATGTGCCTGGTAGCAGCTGCGGGTCGATGGGGTTGTGTTCCCTGGGCGAGGGGGGTGGCAGCCTGAGCGACAGTCATGGCTGCGACCTCTCCCAGTCCATGGACATCACCTCAAGCTGGGATTTTGGTATCCGCCGGCGCTCCAATACAGGTAGGATGATTCTCAGGGTTCTGGCTGCTTGCAGTGTTTTCTCACATTCAGTTTGAGCTCTACAAAGGGTTTGAGTGCAATGTAACCAATCTGAATATTTATCATTGGCTTGTAATAGAATTGTGACTAAAATACATTGGTCTCTGTGTATGTATGCCAGTATTGCAATGGTTTGTCTAAATTTGACATGTGTATATATATATAACCTGTTAAACATCCAAAAGTAAAGGTAGTAAGTCTGGAAAACTCATGACTATTGTGACTTGTGTCACAATACAAATATGATCCTCTTTTTTTATTCATGTGAATGTCCAGACACTAGATATACTATATAGGATTTGGTATAATTACACAGCATTTCAAGTATTTTGGCCATGGTATTTCTGTAAAGTAGGGGTGTAACTGTACATGTATTCGTACTGACCTGTCATGGCAAATACTTATGTTACAGTTTGGTGAATGCAGAACATGGAGAATCTGCAGTGGTATATGGTGCGAAGATAGATGAGCAAAATGCAGAACCAAAATTCACAAGTGCGAGTTCCAAATGGAACCCTTAGGCTCGATCACACAAGATGCACTTTTTAGCTGCCAAAACGCAAGGCGCACTGTGCTACCTTTTTTGTTGCAACATAGGCCCCGATCACACCGAGATGCGTCGCTAAAGGCTCGGCCGCTTCAAATGGGCTGCCTGTGCCAAAGAGAACGACTGCCTTGGCCAACTCTCACATTGACGAACTGTGCGACCCTGCGTCTTGCGCTGAAAAGTTGAGAATATTTTAACTTTTATGCACATCTAAAAAAAACGCTTAAAGATTGTGTAAAGCAGATATAAATGTGTATTTTGAGTTTGTCACACAACAGAAAAAGGTAATATTAACCATCTAGGCAAATGTGAATTAATAAAAAAAAGTTGACAAGTGTATATAAGATTACGTTTCAAAGCGTGAAAATATAACCAGCATTATCTGTTCTCAAGCGCTGGGGGTGTGTCAGCAGAAAGCACTGTAACACACACCCATCGCGTGTTCTCTAATAATAATAATTGATTATTGCCAGTCGCGCCGTATAATAGGAAGACAATGGATTTGCTAGCAAGACGTTTCTAGCGACGCATCTCGGTTTGATCGGAGCTTTTATTTTTTACTAAAACAATCCTCTAGAGCAGAGTACACTGTGTGTGTGTATGTAGAATTGGCATAGTAGCTAGCCCTGCTAAAACTGATAGTATTCCAATGTTACAAACATAAAAAAAATGTATGTCCAGCAAACCTCTTAGTTAAACTAATATTGTGTTAGTGATGTGTGAGATGTTGTAAAAAGTATTTAATAAACATTGCTAATATACACATATGGCAACACAGTGGCCCAGTGAATAGCACTGTGGCCTCACAGCAAGAAGGTCCCGGGTTCGAACTAGACATGTTCCTAGTGACTAATTTCGCCGTCGGTTAAACGACATTTTCATCTTAGATTAGTCAATTAGTCTAAAAATACCAAAGCACTCAGAAAACCGTCCAAATTGATCACAATCAGCCTTCAAGCCCATTTATGCTTCTGCATCAAGGCTACGGCGTCAGATAGGACGTAACTACGGTGTAGGCTGACGTGCACTTCTCCAAAAATGTAACTACGCGTCCGTCCATCTGTTGATTTGACTCAGCAGGCAAGCCCATATGCCAGAGAGTAGTGCTGGAATTAACGCCATATCCCACGTGCACAGACTGCCTTTGATAATTATGGTATGTTTTTATGTCTTGCTTGAGCATTAATAAACAAGAACTTAGCACATGACAAGAAAGGGAATTCCCTATGGAATTTCCTCATTCTTGCAGTGAAAAGCGGTCTTTTATAAATACTATACTTTATAAATACTCTCAGTGCCATTGACCAGAGACACTGGCATATATCTGGAGATAGTCCCCGGGCGCTGCACAGCGGCTGCCCATCCCTGGAGGGATGGGTTAAATGCAGAGAACAAACACAGACACTTTTCTGTTCAGAGTCAAATATTTTTCAACTCGAGGTGCGCAGAGCGCTTCCTTTAAAATGCAAGGCGCAGCCGGCGTCTAAAGAGCGAGGTGCCCAGGACGCATAAGCGGCATGCAAAACGCCTTCTGCAAATAGAAAACAATTGAAAAAAGACTCCCCTCAGTAAATAAAGAGCGTCTTGTGTGATCGGGACCTTAAGCTGTAAGCCTTTGCTCAAGCTGATTGGTGTACCACTGTGGAGTACCAATATGCTCATAACGAATTGTGACTTCTGTGAACCGTTACACCCCTATTGTACACTACTGCTGTAGTGTAATGAAATCTAAGGCACATGATTGGACAAAACATAAAAGAAGCATTTCCTTTTGGATATTTGCTTCTCCTGCTGACTTCTGCAGGTGTGCTCTGGTACAATTGAATTAGCAGAGAGCTAAGAGCATAAGCTTTGCGGTTGCCTCAAGCCGGAGAAGAGGAACTGAAGCTGAGCTTTTTCAACATATTGGACAGGCTCGACTACTCACCTTTTTGGTAGTGGAAGTACCCAAAAGAAAGTCCATGTGGTGGAAAAGCTTCTTTAGTTTTTTTTTAGCTATAGCTGTAGTCAGAATTTTATCTATGTGAAATTTGGGAATTAACATTTTTGTTAATTCTCAGTGATTATTCTAGTTCTTCTACATTTGTTTTGAATTTTCTTTTAGCACTTTTAGCACTGTTGCTTTATTAATATGAGGTTTCTTTTAGCTAGTGCTTTATTGGTATGCCTTTTTGCTGTGGTGAACGGACATCCATGTAGGGGTGACCCTGAATATATGGCGATCCGATCTGAGGAGCCTCATTCCACTGTCAATGGCTATGTTTACATGCACACTAGTATTCTACTATTATTCCAACTATGGCAATGTTCTGAATATTATAGGTGTCACGTAAACTGCATATTCCATTCGGATATTCTGAAATAGGCCTTTTCCAAATTTAGTATTCTGATTAAGACACCTTGATAATGCCAATATTATTCTGGTTTTAGGAGCATGTATAGCAGATTTGGAATATGAGTCTCAAGTAGGGATGGCAGCGATACGATACTGAGATCGGAAATCTGTCCGATACTTACTTAAATAGATGGATCGTTTATGACAATTGGACAGTTATAACTGATCCATAGGGCTAATCCAGTTAAATTAATTTACACGCCACGTCTACTGTCAAGCATCAGCCATGTCTAACCTACCCAAGCTACACTATCAGCAGCAGCAGCTGGTTTCTAAAATGCATCTAAATCCTAAAATAGAGATTGGCTGTCATTTACTTAACTTAAAACTTAATCTAAAACTTAAATTATCACTGGGATCGGTACTCTGTATCGGCCGATACCCAAAGTGCCGGTATCTGTATCGGACTGAAAAAAAGTGGATTGTGCCATCCCTATAAGTATGTTTTTTGTTTTTTGTTTTTTTACTGCTTTTTATGGCATTGGGTCTCTTGCCTGTTTACGGTAAGATGTGCAGAAATAAACCTTTGAAAAAATATTGTATTTTGCTGCCATACGCAAAATAGTATTTTCCATGAGCATACTGTGTACCACTGAAAGCCAGCCAGGTCCTGCTGTGATTTTTAAGAGATATGACTGTGTAGTTCTTTTTGCAGCCCATAAAATGCAGATTTTTATAAAAACAGGAATTTTGTCTATTAACACCAGCATTGATGTGTCTCATTACAGATCAATTCTATTACTTTGTTTTAAAAATCACATTTTAGTGTGCAGTTACACTTTAAAGTGAACATCTTTATAACTCAGCTGCATGTAAGCTAACATGGTAGTGGAATATTCATTTTAAGATGACATGTAAACAGCTTAGTATTGCCATTTTCCGAATAAGTTGTGTGGAATATTGTGTGCATGTAAATGTAGCCAATTTCTGTCGAATCTTGCAAAGTGTGGTTATGAATGCAGAATCATTCAATTCCAGCTATATGGGGGTGCTGAATGTCTGATTTGACATAGAATTACTTTTTTTAAATGTTCTTATTCATCACGATGGAGCCTATTTTGGTATTAATATATTACCGTTAATAAAAATTGAAAATCATAGCAGAGACAACAAGTGGATTGAACCAATCATAAACTTAAAATAGAGCAAGTCATTTATGTTCTGTAGTGCTGGTACATTTTTGATAAAGGCAAAATTAAGAAAACATTAAAAAGTATTGCTGCAAACATTTGTGATACAGACACACAAAGGTATTTGTAAATTCCATTCAACCTGTACAACCTGTACTATACTGGTAACAATTCTAGGGATAGCTCAATCAAATATTTTCAGTCCCAGGAGCGATACAGATACTTGCACTTTGGGTATCGGCTGATACGAGTATCTATTCGATCCCAGTGTTAAATTCCTCACTGTGACTAAGGAAGAGACTAGGAATCATGATTTGTGTAAGGAACCATCAGGCTTCAACATTGCATTCCTAACTCTGTAAAACAGTAACATGGGCTAGGAATATAAGGAAATGTAGTAATTGATGTATGCATTAGTTTGAGTAGTTTGGTTTAAGTTAAGTTGCAAAGAAAATGCCAGCCAATGCATTTTAGAAACCTTATGCTTTACAGTAGACCTTGACAGTAGACCTACGTGTGTAAATATATTTAATTGGATCAGCCTCCTAGATTGGTTTCAACTGTCCAATTATCACCGAAGTCCATATCAGACCGATTTCCGATCTTGGTATCGTATTGGTGCCATCCATAAACAATACAACAACACATGTGACTTTAAATGGTTTTGTGAAAATATAAGCAAATTTCAAAACTGATGATTCCAACAGACTCCAAAAAACTTGGGACAGTTGCATTTACTACTGTATAACATCATATTTAATTTACTTACACTTATTAAATGTGTGGGCACTGAAGACACCTATTTGTGAAGTTTATCAAGTAGAATTGACCCCCTTTATTTAATTATTTAGGTCTTCAGGTGCACAATTGCACAGAGCCTTCGTGATGCACCACACTTCATTACAGTTCAGGGCTGCAGACAAGATAATATAGCACCCCCACTTTCTAGCACCTACTGTTTATGCATTCTACGCTATTTGCATTGTCTTACTGGCAAATGCAGGCATGTCCCTGGAAAAGACCACATATGGACAGCACAGCAGCATATGTTGCTCAAAAATGTGTATACTTTGTCTGCATTAATGATGCACTCAGATGTGAAAGTTAGCCATGCCATCAAAACTGCATGACAGAGGCTGGCTTTTTAACCTAACACTGATGAAAGTTTGTTTAGTGGTAATGCCAATTAACTCAATGGAAACACCTGGTCCACAAAGTAGACAAACATTTAAGACGCATACAGACAGTTATCTATAAATACACTTTAAATACAACATAATTATATCTTATACATATTAATTTTACACGGCACGGGCTAGCCCTGTGACAAGCTACTGTATATATAAAATTCAACCCCCATACAGTCATGAATGGGAGTCTAGCTGTAGAAACCATAACCATTTTTTGAATTGGGCTGTAAACATGTTTGTTTTTGCTGTAAAGTGTGGAGTGTATATTGGGATTGACTTCATTTTGCAGTTAGCCTAAAGTGAACTGCACATTTTGGCACTTCTGTGTTATTTCTCAGAAACAGAGGTTCCCGCTTGCCTGTAATAAGGGTTATGCAGTGTTGGATTTGTTATTTCCTCTTATGCAGGTTGCATTATCTATTCTTCTGACTGGTTCATTAATATGCCTGTGGTATTCTGGCATGAATACTTGACATAACAACATTGACTACTGGTTAGTTATCCCCCACCCTCACTATGGTTCATTGAGGCAAAAACATGATTTCACAATAGGCAAGACTTGAACAAGCATATTCGACTAGCAAATTAAATTCTTAGTCAGGGACACCCCTAGTTTCTTTAGGAATAAACTTGTAGTTTCTAAGACCATCACAAGATGCCGATATGAAAAACTACAGATTTGTACTAAAGTGTTAGCGGGACTGCTTCATCTGGTGATTAAATTATGCGAGTTTTGGTGGATTCTGGTGTAACCTGATCACAATGCAGTGTGCTAGTTCAACGGTGTGCAGGGTCCAGTGAGTTTGATTTAAAGGTGTGTGAAATAGCCAAACACCTGGGTAATTTGTTATTGTTTTGAATCTGGTGCTTGGTGTCTGATGGGGAGTCCAAAGGCAGACTAGCTAACTCCTAAAGTGTACTCCTTTTGACTCCCTTGGATGTAGTTTGCGGGAGTGGTAGTGTTGGTGTAGTTTTGGTAATGGGTAAGAGGTTGGTCTTGTTTGACTGTTGCTTCATTGAGAATTGATCTGAAGCAGATGTCTCATCAGGCCTCCAACAAGAAAGGCGTGAGAAACCTGGTGTCGCCGCTAAGATACAAATAGCAGAAAAGATTGAAACATGTCCTATTTTCACTGAATGTTGACCATGTCCAGGTGTGCTCATTGAATGGTTAGATTTTGCATTTTGCTCTGTTTGGGACTGGAACAGGCTTCTCCGTGGGTAACTGTATCACAATACTTCCATCTGCTGCTATTGTGTATTGTAGTGTATTGCACTTTTCCCAACTCAAATGTTTTAACCTGAAAAGCATAGTAACAACATTTATTCGGGTAGCCTGGCACAGCACTTAGCCCAAGCGCATATTATGGTTGGTGCAAATAAAATGTTAAATAGCCTTTTAAATTTACATAAAAATTAGATTTCTCAGGAAATAAAAACATATAATGAAGTTTGAATGCTCAGTAGACTCATTTGAGTTGGGAAACTCAAATGAGCAACATATATATATATATATATATAGGAGCTATATAGCTTACTTTGGAAAAATGTAAAGACTACCATTTACGATTAAAAAGTT
The DNA here is from genome assembly GCA_027564635.1 of Typhlichthys eigenmanni. Lineage (NCBI taxonomy): Eukaryota > Metazoa > Chordata > Actinopteri > Percopsiformes > Amblyopsidae > Typhlichthys > Typhlichthys eigenmanni. The sequence continues at coordinate 11,557 of JAODUK010006075.1, read as the reverse complement.
TGAGAAAATGGGGATTTACAATATAGACTCCTTTTTTTTTATTCTAAAACTAATGATTTTCTATTGACCTTGTGAAATGTGAATGCATTTTAATAGAAATTGTATTTTCCTTCAGCACAAAGACTTGAAAGGTTAAGAAAAGAACGGCAAAACCAAATCAAATGCAAAAATATTCAGTGGAAGGAACGGTCATCTTCGCAGTCAGGTAGTAGATCATTATCAACTTTTTATGCTTTACTAAAATAGATTGTTCATAGCTACATGAAACTATTCTAGGTTACATTACATTTATGGGCAACTATAGGTAGTCTATCGGAGCTGGCAGTTTAAATGCACTGGTGGGCTACGGCCAAAACCCATAAACATGATGTAACTTCACTTCAAAATCATCCATTAGAACATTTATTTTGTTTTACCCTGTAGATGGCAGTCTCACATATTCTTAAAGAGCTTTTATTGCAGCTTAACACATTTTTTTTTGTTTTCTCTATTAATTAATCAGACCCTTACTGCATTAATAAATTACTGTATGCTTTAATATGTATATTAATATAATAATATGTAAAATAATGTTGTTTTCTGAAGGAGAATAATCATTGTCCCCCTCCCCCACGCAATTCCTCTTCAGTGGATGACTTAGGTTCTCTGTTTGAAAAGAGGGACTTTAAAGATCGTCCAAGGACTACAGGTACTAAATCTACCCTCTCACTTCGGCTGGAACAGTGTCCCCAGCAGCTGAATAACCCGTTCAATGAGTACTCCAAATTTGATGGCAAGGTGAATTGTTATCTTTTTGTTCCTCGCATCTTTTACTCTCTTTTGCTTGAATATACGTTGATTAGCCAGAACAAGGTGTACACTAACAGATGAAGCTAATGACACTGATTATCTATTAAAAATAACCAGTGGTGGCTGGCTGATAGAGGTGGATCGAAGTGCATATATATTTATTTGATTTGTGAGGAGAACTTTAGCGGAGAAACTTCAAACTTGGCTCAGATCAACCCGACTCAGTATTACTCAACAGCCTAGTGCAAAAGATAGGTTGAACATACACAACATTATTTATAGGCTATAAAACTTAAAGGCTAGCTGGATGCATTCATGTAGGCTAGCTGCTGGATTTATCTTTCCATGCTTGCTTTTTAAAACCAAGGGTACAGATACACAGACAAACACACAGTGTGCCCTCATGATGATTTTCATGATATATAAATATGTAGATTTATTTCATGCCATTAGGCTAAATAATTAGCCTAAATTAGCCTACTGACTATTTCACATAGCACTGGTATCCTGCAGTTTGTGTTATGGGATGCTTACTGAAATGTAGCCTACTGAATATGGTACCATCAGTCCCACCTAGAATATCCTTCACCAGCCACCACTGACAACAACGCACATCAAGTTCTCAGATAGCAATCACAGCAGGCTGCGTTGGATGTGGGAGAAATGGGCAGACACAGACCTGAGCCACTTTGACGAGGGCAGAAGGGTTACGGCCAGACTACTGGTGGGGTCATGTGGGGTCTCCCAGTCAGTGAGCGCCCACGGTACCCAAAAGTGGTCTGAGGAGGGCCAAACCAGGAGACAGGGTGTCGGTCTCCAAAAGGCTCCTGGATGCACGAGGGCAACAGACAGAAGTGCTACTGTGGCACATCATTAGAATAAGGGTGAGAGGAGGACTGTGTGCCAGCCTACATGCCCTGCTGTGTATGTGGTGGCTAGGCTGCAGAACGTGACCACCCAGGAGCCCAAACGGGGTGGCTCATCCCTGTACATGTTGCCCGCGTTAAGAAATGCAACAAAACATTTTTAACACAAGCTTTACAAAGGTGTCATCTGTATTCTGATATTGAAGAACAATTGAATATATTTGTAAAGGTTGCTTCCTTCCCACCCAGTCTCATCATGTTTTTATCACTCGTGCCTCCAGGGTCACATAGGTACGACCGCCACCAAAAAGATCGACGTCTACCTCTCCATGCAGATGGCTCAGGAAAAGCTCCATCCCATGACAGTGGTGACCATTGCCAACGCACGTGTCCATGACCTCATCGGCCTCATCTGCTGGCAGTACACCAGCGATGGTCGTGAGCCCAAACTCAAGTAAACATGCATCTTGCTATCTTGATCAGCTTGATTGTGGTGTTGCTTGTCAACAAACCTATATGTTCACCTCAGCATGCTGGTAATGCAAATGTGCATGAATGAAATTAATGTGGCATTGGTGGAAGGTGTAGAAAACAGCATAGGTAAAATCAGCTTTTGCTAATTTGCTAATTGTAAGCTAATATACTTTTTGTATAAAATATCTCTTTGTATTTTGCTAGCTTAGTGTTCTCTGGGCGTGTTGAAAAAAAAAGAATCTGATACTTCTACACATCCCTGGCTCAGTAAATAGGAGCATCAACAAAGCTGTAGCACTACGCTTTGCTTCACAATGCGGTTCTATGTGTGAGGTGCCGCTGCAGAGACCCGTGGAGCGATACTGTTTTGATTTGAGCTCAAAGTTTGCAAAATGACAGACCCTGCCTTTAATAAGCACAGTAGGCCTTGGAGGGACATGTCAGGAGATAAAAATAAAAAGTAATCTACTGCTGGCTTAAACCACAAGTGACATTCTGAACTAACTAAATGTTTAAAAATACTTTCTCTGCAGATTACTTGTAATTCTGTCTTTCTAACTTCATTCTTTGCCATTCTTTCTTTCCAGCGAGAATGTCAACACCTACTGTCTTCATATAGCAGAAGATGATGGTGAAGTTGACACAGACTTCCCGCCACTAGACTCCAATGAGCCCATCCACAAGTTTGGCTTCAGCACGTTGGCTCTGGTGGAAAAATATTCCTCACCTGGTCTGGCCTCAAAACAGTCCCTATTCGTCAGGATGTGAGTGAGCTCATTCAACTTTGCAGCGATAGTTTACGAAATACATGTACACAGTACTCCTATTACTCTAGTTAGAATGTTCTTCAATTCTGAATATTACCTGAGGCATGTAAACTGCATATTTTATTTGGATATCCTCAATAAGTAAATGTACATTATACAGTACATTGGTGCTTACACTATACAGTACATTGGAACGTATACAGTGACAAGATGGGCACATATAGACAAGCACAATGGCCCTCAACGTTGTATTCTGCCAAATATAGTGCAACAATGATCGGGCATTGATCAATATGGCGGCAGAAACAGTTGTCATTTAAATATCAAGCCCTAAAAATGTTATGTATTTAGAGGCCTTACCCCTAGAGTTTATGCCATGGAGAAGCCTGAAGCCTAGTTAAGGCCTATTCAATTAAATCCAGATGCGGCCCACCGGGGGATTGCACCCTTGACCACTATACATTAGTTCAATATAATGTAGAACCACTATACGAATCAAGTCAAAATAGTACTGTAAATTAGTTATTAACTGTTCTACAAGACATGCCAAGACATCATGACAGTCTGTTTGTAAATGTATTGTAGTAGTCAACGTCCATACATGTGTGCACATACTGTAGCTCCTGTTAGTAATAATAATAATACATTTTATTTTGGATGCCTTTCTTAACAGTTCAGGACTGCAGGACATAGCAAATACATAGATATAAAACAGTTGGCTGAAATATACATACTATAGTAATACACATTTGTTCTGAGAAATATAAACAAAATAAAATAAATCAGTCAGTTGAGAGTAGAACAAAGGGTCAAACGTCACATGCAACCTTTTGAGGAGCTTAGCAAATGAAGTGACCGTGGTGGCATGTACAGATGGTCGAATTTACAAATGCCATGAGCTGCTGTTCTTGTCAAGTAAATCTAGCCTACAGCTTGTTGGATTGGATTGTTTCGTTTGGATATGTGGTTTATATTTTCTTTTGGAAAGAGGATTGGACTACATAAAGACAGTTGAATTATTTGGATGCTGATTTGAACACTAGAATGCCGACTGGATTTGGCAGCCGGGTGTTAGCAGGTAGGCTAGGCAACTAAACCAGTAGCTTTCAAATAATGCACATTGACTCAACCACACTGTGTGCTTATTTCTACAATGAAAGCACAACTATCAGACTGTATGCTGTGATTTAGCTATGGAATTGTAGGCTTTTGTAGGCTAATAACTTGCATTGGAGCAGGATAGCTGATTCGAACTCTCTCTACACTTTTATTTCCTTGTGATGTTACGGGGAGGGGTAAGCAAATTGGCAGACCATCTACATATCTAGTCCCTCGTTTTTGGCCCTCCCGAACATCCTGAACAGAGAAATTATGAAATACAGTTTAAGAGGTTAATGGTCTAACTCTACAATAAAATACTACATAGTTTAAAGTGTTCTCACATGTAAAGGAATGGATTTCCAAGTAAATCTCTGTATTTGCTTTACACGATCTTTAACATTAAAGGAGTAATTTCATGCTCCTTTTCACTTGTTGACACAGTTCCTTGACTTCTCAGTGCAATGTAGTTGACAAGCTTAGGTGAAAATACGACAGTTTATGTGGAATAGCACATCGTACAACAACTCTTTAGATAACGGTCTGATTTCAGTGACTGTTGCTTTAAATGTATCAAGTCACTGTCCACCCCGCCCCGAATTCCACGTAGCTGTGTTGACGTGAGGCTACAAGTGCTTGACTGCTAGTACCAGTGCAGGCTATTCAAATGCGGTTTGAACATAGTTTTATTGGTTTTAGACCACATATGGTTTCATTTCAGCAGTGTTTTCAAGGTGTTATTATTGCGCATTAATTCCGCCTCGTCATCCAGCCTACAGTAAAGGATACAGGCGGCAGAATGTAGTTCATTGTTGTTCGTGTCAACAACACAGCAGCAGCTTGGTCGCACAGCCCTGTGTAGGAATGGTGTTACGTTTTGATAACCAGCCATGTATTTACTAAGCACATTATTTCATGAATGAAAGTTAAGTTATATCATAGGACAACATCACAGCCATCCTTGCCCGCTAAACAGCCATGTACCCATAAGCACTTATTAATTAATGGATGAAGGGTTACATAGCACGAAACCACAGCTGTTCTTGCCGCTACAGGGCTATGAAAGATAAGAGGCTAGCTGCTAGCAACAACACAAAGTGATAGGCTATTCGATCAAACAAGAAACGTTAAAATAAACAAAGACATATTCTATCTTTATTATCACGAACGTAACGTTAAATGTTTTGTATGATATAACTGATCACTGACCCAGAAAAAACATTATTACTTGCGGTACCAAAAACGGTCATCCGTTTCTGACAGGGGATACAATTGTGGTTTGACACGCGAGTGCATCTTTATCAGTGAGACATGTTTAGGTTAAGTAAATCAACTCAACTTTATTTTAGCAGCCTATTTCTAATCCGTTTACAGTTTCTGAACAATAGCCTATATTAATCTAATGTAGTTATTGATGTGCACATCACTCTTGATAATATTCCTGTCCTACAGACTCAACTTGTTTATGCTATCTATGGTAGTCTGCAGTTACTGTATCAAAAAATAGATTTACATATTTGGTCATCTGAAAATGTTGAACATTAAACTTTTACTTAGGGTTTGTATACTGGCGATCAACCTCAGTTTGTTGCCTTGCATATTTTGCTGATACTACGTAGCTGGCCATATCCTCATAGGGGTGTTACCAAACAAACTGTGTGCAGTAACCTACGCAACATGCACGTTTCTCTCATTCGCCCGTTTCCCCGCCCCTTTCCCTTTTTTAGCCAATACAGACCAGGAAGCTAACAGTCCACATTGAGCTACTTACTACTTACTTACTACTTCTCCGTGTCACATCGACATTGCTAATTCTAAAAACAACTGGAAATACTTGGTTTTCATTGGATGGGTCCTTTAAATTAATGCTAACATTTGATGACACATGAGCGTACTAAGTGTACCGATGAAAACCATCCAGGTCCTATGGTGATTTTTAACGGATACACACAGCCACAACAGCCTGGCACCGTCACCAGCCTGGTCACACACTGCTGTGGGATGGCATCTCATTCTTCAACCAGCAGTTGTAACAAGCCAGCCATGTTGGTCACTCTGGCACGAACAGCACGCCCAAGCTGATCCCACAAGTGTTCAGAAATGTCTTTACATTATGTGCATATTTAAGTTTGCCATAGGCTACAAATTAAACAAGTATTAATATGTGGATGCATATGCTTAGATGCCAGTCAGAATATATTGTCTAAAAACAACTCTCCAACAGTTCACCATATTTAGCCTACAGCACCACCTACAGCAGGTTCAATATTTATTGATTGTAGGTCTGACATTTAGTTTTTTTCAAGGCATGGCCAGCAGTGTCTTGTGACACTGTGAGCATATTCAAAAAGATTTTCTTTTTGTATTATTTGTTTTCCTTTATTTCATTTATAATTAGAAATGTTTTGCTTCCAGATTTGTTAACCTCTAGCTCAATATAATTTTAACTAATTAGCCTACCGTTTCCAACCTACACTGAATAATGTTTAATATTTCTAAAAACAATACAATAATTTGTTTGTTATTAGTTAAAACAGACACATTTAAATGCAGATAAATACACTTTCTTGCATTTTGCTTACTCAATGCTTTTCCACTGGGTTTAAATTTTAATGTTATGTTTACGGTTAGTGTGCGTCACTAACCGTAAACATAACATTAAAAAACCGTTTTGACCACACATGCAAAACTATGCTGTCAGAAGTATTTGACTTCAAGTGTGGAAATTGAAATAGACACATGCACATAATAAGCTGTCTTGAAGCTGTAGACAAACTTGTTGGGACCTTTTTTCTCTTTATTTGTGACCCTTGTTGTTTGTGTGGTTTGTATGTGTTCACTTGCTCCTCCCATCCCCTACAGAAATGCTGCTCATGGCTTCTCTCTCATCCCAGTGGACAGCCTAAAGGTTACCATGAAGGACATTCTCCAGAAAGCACTCAAAAAGAGGAAAGGATCACAAAAAGGGTCAGGTAATATGAATACTAATTTGCCATTAATTCTTTGCTGTTGGTGTGAAACCCCAGTTATGTGTTGACTTGCACTATAAAATGTAGGAAGCTGTTCAAATGAGTAATATGTAGGCTGTCTGTGGGTCATTTAAAAAATATGGGAATAAAAATCTGGTGTGCTTTTGGAGTCAATGGTTTAACTCAGATCATTTAATATCAAGCAGGGATGGCAAGAATCTGGTGTAATATTGTAATAAGAATTCAAGTGTGTAATAGAGCATTTGGACATTTTAAATTATATATGGTTCCTCTTAACCAAATAATACAATATATATATGTATGTATGTATGTATATATATATGTGTGTGTGTGTGTGAGGCTGTCCACAAGGTTGAGGAGTATGTTCAGCACATTTGTGAGGTCAGGCACAGATGTTGGTCGAGAATGTCTGACTCACAGTCTCTGCTCTAATTCATCCCAAAGGTGTTCTATCAGGTTGAGGTCAGAACTCTGTGCAGGCCAGTCAAGTTCCTCCACACCAAACTCGCTCATCCCATGTCTTTATGGACCTTGCTTTGTGCACTACTGTGCAGTCATGTTGGAGCAGGAAGGGGCCATCCCCAAACTGTTTCCACAAAGTTGTGAACATGAAAATGTCCAGAATGTCTTGGTATGCTGAAGCAGTAACAATGTTCACTGGAACTAAGGGGCCATGCCCAACCCCTGAAAAACAACCCCACACCATAATCCCCCCTCCACCAAACTTTACACTTGGCACAATGCAGTCAGGCAAGTACCGTTCTCCTGGCAACCGCCAAATCCAGACTCGTCCATCAGATTGCCAGAGAGAAGCGTGATTCATCACTCCAGAGAACACATCTCCAGTGCTTTACACCACTGCATCTGAAGCTTTGCATTGCACTTGGTGATGTAAGGCTTGGATGCAGCTGCTCGGCCATGGAAACCCATTCCATGAAGCTCTCTACGCACTGTTCTTGAGCTAATCCAAAGGCCACACGTTTGGAGGTCTGAAGCTATTGACTCAAATGCACAAAGTTGTCCACTTCTGTTACTTCTGCGCACTGTGTGCCTCAGCATGCGCTGACCCTGCTCAGTGATTTTATGTGGCCTACCACTTCGTGGCTGAGTTTCTGTTGTTCCCAACAGCTTCCACTTTGTTATAATACCACTAAGTTGGCCGTGGAATATTTAACAGTGAGGTAATTTCAGGAATGGATTTATTGCACAGGTGGCAACCTATCACAGTACCACGCTTGAATTCAGTGAGCTTCTGAGAGCGTCCCATTCTTTCACAAATGTTTGTAGAAGCAGTCTGTTTACCTAGGTGCTTGATTTTATCACTACGACACAGTAGGCTATGTGTGTTTATGTGTGCACTGCGCGACTTCTCATTTCTCAGCAAAATGACACACACACGCATTGATGTTTTTAAATGGTGTGATATTATTTCTTTTGCATATAGAAGCTTTGTATTGTGTTTAGACAACTATAAAAAGGCTCAGTGGTTCAAATCTAGTGTTGAGCTAAATGAAAATTGTAGTTTGTGTGTGTGTATATGTATGTGTGTGTGTGAGTGCGTGTATTTGTGTGTGTGTATATTTAATCTTTTGTATACTGTAGGTCTATCTTTAACTAGATTCCCAGAGATTTAGCACTAATCTGTACTAGTGGCATGACGAGAGTGAATTGCAGTAACAGCAGCATGCTATTAATAATCGTTCAGTTATTCTCCCAGCTTGCCATTCCATGACAGGCATTGAACTGGAGCCTGGCTCAAAAGCAGCAAGGAATCACTTGCTCTGGTGTTTGTAGAAAAGCATATATAACTCTTAAAATGTTTTACTCTTCTATGTTAAGACAAGCATTTAACCCATTACGGTAACCTATTATGCTATATGAAAGTATTATTAATTTTTCTGAATATTTCATAATTCTTTGTTTCACAGATGGATACTCGATATCAAGTTTAGATAATAGTACTAGTGTACACCTGTTGCAATGTGTGATTATATTTATCTGCTATTAAGATGTAATTTGTTAATGCCACCTAGGGTATAATGATTTATTCTAAGCAAAGTTCAGCATGGTCAGCCATGCCCTGTCTCTGAGTAGTAGGGCTCATGTGTGAGAGTGGATGTATTTCTATAACCAGCTCAGGACACACGTGCCTGAGAGATGTGATTAGGTTGAGGCCCTGTGACTGTGGCAGACAGCCCACTTTAACACCACGACCACACACATACTGCAGAGGGAGTGTTTCTCATTTACATATAGATGAGTATTGATCATTTATTTGCTCAGTAGACCACCCCCTCCCCTCTCATTCTCATTTGTCCCATTGCCTCCCTCACACAAGCATGAACATTGCATTTCACAATAATAGTCCAATGTCTTATTATAATGTTTCTACCTGTTCATGAACAGGCACAATGGTCTTATTTTAGCTTAACGTGACACGTGTAACCACTTTGTATTGGTTATCTCCTTCAAAGGGTACACGTCATAAACGCTAAGTTGTTTGGAAATTCATATTTTGGTGCATAATTGACCATCCTCTATCCGCAACTGGATATTTTAGGTATAACAACGTATTTGGAATCCACAGAAATGTCAACAATTCAGACCTTTTTTAAGCTGCTATACAATACCATAGAAATTGGACTAGTTCTGGCATCCACGGGTGAAACAGAATGAAAAGCTGCATAGGACGACTTTAAAAGGCTGTGAAATATGCCTGGGAAGGTTGCAGTGGAATATAAAATGGCTTGGTCTGTGCCACTAGATAAGGGGCTACTGAAAGGCTCCTGTGCATATTATCAGGCAAACTGTGGTGACATTTGGGTAGGTGGTGATGGCTGGGCCTGGAATGCTCATTGTGTGTGTGTATGTGTGGTGGTGTGTGTGTACTGCAAATGAGATGCCTGCTCTCAAGTGTGTTTGTGCCGGTGTACATGTACAATAAGTTTGTGTTGTCATGATACTGACCCACATACAGCATGTACAGAGCCACGTACAGTATGTTTCAGGAGGAGATACATTTTTCACAATGAGCGTCATATCTTATTTCATAAATCAAAAAATAAATAAATCAAACTACTACAACAATGATACAAATGTTTTCCAAAACGAGCTAATCTGCTAGTTGTAATGGAGATCACTTCCCAAACACGTTCTTTTCACTTGCAACAAGGCTATCGCTTGAGGCTTGATTTAGCTGGCTTTTTAGGAAGACTCTTATTGTATATGCAATGTTTCTTTGCTGTCTCTGCTGAGATTTACAATGGAAGGCTCATAGACCAAACGTGATATAAATAGTTGTCTTTGATCTGTGTTGGGCCGTCATACCATCTTGGTTGTCCAAGCACGCCTTTTAATACATCCATGTGTATGACAGAACTGGCATTGATTCAGAAAGACAAATTGGATTAAATGACACTAGTATATCTAATGCAACAGGCCTGGTTCACATCACTGCTTTCTGCTTAATGTAATCTCTACATGTGACCTCGGCCCTTGAGCTGTAGGATCACCACCAGCATAAATGCATCATGTGGTAGTCCCATGTCTTCCTCTTCTCAGACCTGATGTCACGCTGTGTACCTCTTCAGCAGACCTCATGCAGCAGTAAGAGCATGTCTGCAATAAAACCATAACCAAAGTCAATTCCCTTAGCTTCTTTAGATCTATGTTGCAGTCTCTTTCATTGTTGAGGAGATCTAATTGCATCTTGCTTTATCACAGACCCAAAGAGGTCACCCCCCCAAAAATGAGTCCCCATTACAGAGAGTCATGGAACAAAAGGATGAGAGTTCACAAATCTAATGAGTGTAAGGGGGGAGGGGATGCCTCCTGCAGCCTTTTGTAGTTTGTGGATGGGGATTGTGTTGCGGAGGAGTGCAGTTTTGACCCAGGTGACCTTGGTCCTGATGAGTCTGTCAGGTACCAAAGACATTTTTTCATGTGTGTACATGCACACTTCATCTATATTCAGCTGCACACACGTTATCATCTCTGCCACAGCGGAAGATGAAAGAAAATCATGGCTATAATGAAAATGAATACATATCAACATTTGGGTTTCTGACTACTGAGTATCCACAGAGGGACTATTGAAACGCATGGTATGCATCAGACCAGCACCAGAGCTTTCTCTCCTGGTTTGGTCTAAACCTGAGTTCAGTTTTTTTCACCATGGTAAAGCATTTCTGTAATTACATGTATTGCTATAGCAGAACCTGGGTGCAGAATAATTAATTATAGTATGAAATACATGCAGTAATTTTAACTACCACTGGGGTGGCATTGGGTGCATATTCTTCTGTTTAAATAAAACACCTGGGCAACTAGGAATAGTCTAAACGACACAGTACAGGGGGCTGTGTAAATGTTTTGTCTACACTGCATTCAAACCAATACAGTACATATAGGGCTGTGTAAGTGTGTTGTCTACAGCATTCTAAACAATACAGCACATAGAGGGCTGTGTAAATGTGTTGTCTACAGCATTCTAAACAATACAGGACACGGGGCTGTGTAAATGTGTCTACAGCATTCTAAACAATACAGGACATAGAGGGCTGTGTAAATGTGT
>JAODUK010006065.1:0-32377 GCA_027564635.1 Typhlichthys eigenmanni | reverse complement strand
TGGCAAAAGGCACGCAGGGAGCAGAAAAGCAGAAAGCTGATAGCAGAGCAGAGCAAAAGCTGATAGCAGAGCAGAGCGAAAGGAAACACGTCTGCTCACATTGGCAGACAAAGCAGAAGTGCAAAATAAAATGTATTTCACAAGGACTGTACATTGCGATATGAATACTAGGGATGGCACCGATACAATACTGAGATCGGAAATCAGTCCGATACTGATTTACATAACTGGATCGGTATAGGTGACAATTGGAAAGTTGTAACCAATTCATGGGGCTAATCCAATTAAATTAATTTACACTTGTAGGACTACTGTCAAGCATCAACAATGTCTAAATTACCCAGGCCACACTATCAGCAGAAGGTTTCTAAAATGCAGATTGACTATCATTTGCTTTGCAATTTAACAAAACCACTCAAACTAATGCATGTACATCAATGACAACATTGTAATATTTCCTTATATTCATATATAGCCCTTGTTACATTATGTTTTACATAGTTTAGATTGAGGAAAGCAATGTTCAAACCTGATGGTTCCTTACACAATGATCCCCAGTCTCTTCCACAGTCACAGTGAAGAATTCATATTAATTTAACACTGGAATTGGATCGGTACTCGATACCGGCTAATACCCAAAGTGCAGGTATCTGTATCGGTATCGTGACTGAAAAAATTGGATTGTACCATCACAAATAAATAACACAATGCACTGCTTTGCCTCACCTCATGTATGATTCCCGCGGGACCAGACAAGACAGGTGGCCAGAAAATAAAGCATTGTGTCCCTGAAACATGTACGTCTACTTTCTCAAGCAGAGGACAGCATGACTCAGTGGAAGTTACAGCTATATGGCATTTTTATTAAAAGTACAGTCAGCGATTGTGAGCTAAAACTATTTATTTAGTCAATCTGCAAATATCTACAAGAACAGCATGACTTAAAGGATGTTAAAGATATATATACATATATATATATATATATATATATATATATGGCATTTTTAGTAAAAGTATATTTATCTAGTAATTTATTTAAAAGTAAAAATAAAAGTAATTTATTTAGTCAAAATCTGTGATTATCTACTTACAGTATGGTCTGTTAGCTGCCCCTTCTCGCTAAAAAAATGTTATTTCTACACAACTCTGGATCTTTAAATATGAACACAAACTAAGTGGTGCAGACCACACTACACAACAAAGTCTTAGCCTTCACAATGTGTTTACAATGTGGAGAGTAAAGCATTTGATGGAGCACCCTATAGCAGAGGTCTTCAACTCTGGTTTTGAGATATTTTTATATCAGAATGCTCAACACGGTTTGCAAGCTATTTTGCTTATTTTTCAAAATGGAGATGGTGGTTGTATTTTACATCTGCAGTAGCCTATTGTAGCTACAACTCACATAGCCATAACTCAATGATCAAGTAGGACATCTTAAAATAAATGGAAAGACTGAAATTAGTAAATAAAGCTGTGCACTTCAAATCACACGTGCACATCTGAATTACGAATACAGACTTGTGAGTGACAATGCTAACAGCCAATTAAAATCTACTTCCCCATAAATGTTTTCAAGCTTACATGGGTATACAGTATGTATCAGATGTTCAGCGGAGAGTTGCTTATGTGTCGTAGTAGTGCTAATGGACGTAAGAGACTGAGACTACAATACTATATATATATATATATATATATATATATATATATATATATATATATGTATATGTGTGTATATATGTGATGCAGCTATGATAGTGTGCTGCATTGGTTTGTATACACGTTGTAATGTAACAGATTCAGTGCATCCCATGCAACGCAATAGTCGGATTCTCGCTTGCTGTCACATTCCGTTAGGACATGGTGAGACAGGTAGAGTACTATAGCAGGCTCAAAGCAAATCATTCAAAGCTACAGTAGTGCAAATAATTAAGCTGGAGAACATCCATCCACCCATTCATCCTCATCCGCTTATCCAGAGTCGGGTCACAGGGGCAGGAGCTCCAGCAGGGGACCCCAAACTTCCCTTTCCCGAGCCACATTAGCAAGCTTTGATTGAGGGATCCCGAGGCATTCCCAGGTCAGTGTGGACATATAATCTCTTCATCTTGTCCTGGGTCTTCCTCGAGGCCTCCTTCCAGATGGATGTGCCTAGAACACCTCCCTAGGGAGGCGCTCAGGAGGCATCCTTACCAAATGCCCGTACCACTTTAACTGGCTCCTTTGACGCAAAGGAGCAGCTCTACTCTGAGTTCCTCACGGATGGCCGAGCTTCTCACCCTATCGCTAAGGGAGACGCCCGCCACCCTCCTGAGAAAACCCATTTTGGCCGCTTGTACACGTGATCTAGTTCTGGAGAACAAAGAAAACGATATGGTATGCGACCTAAACAATTAGTTTATGTCCAATATGCATATTTTATTGCACTTTTTATGTTTGACATGATTCATGCAAATTGGATCTCCATATTTATGATTTATATGCAGACGTTCACAGTTATTACAAAGCTCCATTCAAACACCACCCCCAACCAAGTGAGATCAAACAGGGGCAAGAGTTTTGCAAATAGACTGTGGCGGTTGGAGTGCCTAGACCTTTCTCGTAGTATCATGAAGTGATCATGAAGGGTGTGAGTGATGGGAGGTGATTGGAAGAAAGTAATACTGCTTTACTTGTGAGGGATGATTCACGCTATGTTTTGGTACTCGATATGTACAAAAGATACAAATGAGTACAACAATGAGTAAATGCTTTCTGGACCTAATGTCATCCTGATTCATTTCACAAGATATCGCTATTTAATCTAAAACTGAACAGTGATGTCTATGCGCTGTACAACTGCTATATGTAGTTGTTCAGCTGCACATATATTTGTTGTGTCTGTGTTAGGGGATAGCTGTAAGAAGTCAGCCATTATCTCTACCAATATGGCATATGATAATTACAGTTTCCCCCACTAAGGAGGCGCTGAATGCTTCAGGGTCATATCTGGGCTACTTCTCCAGGATGAAGGCGTAATAGTATATAAACAAGAAAATCATCGCAGCAAGTTCGAACACGGTATATTATACACATACTGTATAATGTCTCTAGTATCTAATAGTATATAATACTGTAGAGTATATCTGTCGAATCAAATAAATTAACACATGCCTACCTATGCAAATGTGTACAAGTGTAGTTGGTTTTACTTGGACTGAGTTACAGATGAAACGGTATGAAAATGCCAAAATGTCCTGGGGGCAAACCCCCAGACCCCCTGCTCAACATGTCCCCTCACCAATGTTTAAACAAAACGTACATAAAAACCATTTACTTATAGTTTATTATTGATTGATAGGCCTACAGGGTCATTTATGATTTAGACGTCTTTATATGTAGGCCTACAGATATCTCAATAGGGACTGAGTACCCCTAAAGGTCTTACCCTAGAATCGCCTTGAGAGTGCAGAAGTTATCTCCAACTCGGAAACAACAAATATGAAAAATAATAATTTAATTAGAATGTGCATATATTGCCATGCAGTCACTGCTGTATCAACAATCAGACACTGGGTAGAGGGGGGTGGGGGGGGGTTCATAGACCACACTCACAGCCAGTCATAGCGTTCCAACATGAATACAACATGGCACACCCAATGATTCCAACTGACACCGACGGTGAGCGCTATATGCTAGTAATATTTAAGAGATCAGGCCCATTTATTTGATTCAGGTGTGTTGGAGCAGAGAGACATCTAAAACATGCAGGGTAATAGCTCTCCAAGACCAGGATTGGGCACCCCTGATCTATACTATATGTATCCAGAAATATGTATCCTGTATGGCAGAAAGTCATAGTTTCACTTTAACGTTATATATTGTATTGTTTGCTACTAGATGTCACACTAGAGCACCAACACACAAGCGCGCGCGCACACATACACGCTCACACACACATGCACAAACATGTATTATTGATATATTAACATTGTGTATAGAATAGGGCTGGACAATAATTCAATATAAATAAATATTGCGATATAAACTTTTTCATTAAGGGTGATATGATTTTTAAACTCATTTCCAGTATTTCAATAAGCTATACATTTGTCACTGAATGACGGGCACAGCAGTCAGCTCGCAGGGCTCTTACAGTGCGACCATTTCACTCACAAATGCGACTAAAAATATTGGTGTGCAAACATAAAAAAATATTTAGGCCGACTTTGTGCGAGTGGCTTGTAGCCACTATGGTTGCAGCTCAAATATGCTCAGTTGCGCATTGTTATGAAATGTGTGCACAAGGACAATCGTGCGGCGCGCACTGGATACCTGTTCCAAACGTGGTTCCACTTCCAACAGGAAGGAAGGAGTGTGTAATTGTGTATATTGTAAACATAACTACACTCCGTCCATGCGTGTTGAAAAGTGTGTTCAGCTGTTCAAATCGGGTCTCACAGCTGAACACAAACACTCCCATATTAGCTACCTCATCATCACAGCTAGCTAAAGATAACAGGCAAGACACTAGGAGAACTGGTGGATAAAATGCCGGCGAACAATACATGCTCGTATGGTTAGAGGTAGATGGGCGATCAAGCCGCCAGCCAGCTTTAAAATTGTGCTGCGCGTTTGTGCAATTACAGTAAAGACCTGTGTTTACCATAATCTCACGTGAAGCTACATTGTACGCCATCACAATATTACTATCTCTATTGTACAGTAAAATTATAAATCATTTCATATGGCTATTAATCTAAATAGGAAGTTATAAGAATATATCTGTATAGCCTAGCTTTTCAAGATATAATCCATTCAAAATTAGGTTTGCTCAAAATTCTATATTATAGACGTTATGCTGGTTGTCCTCTACCTTGAATACCTCAAAATTAAATATGGAAACTTTTTACATGAATGGGGAAAAAGTTTGGAAAAAAATACAGTATACCATATGTGACCATGTCACAATTGAGCAAAATCTACTTCAGCATATATTTTATGATAGGTCAACCCTGATAATGTAGGCCTAATCATCTCTCCTTTGTCAAAACCAAGCCATTCAGACATAATACTATAGAGATTAACATACAATGAAAACAAAAAACTAAAGGTGAATAATTGCATAACGGTTATGCTTGGTTTGAATTTCGACTTTGCTCCCATATTTTTGGATGTACTCTTAATTTTTTTGTCTGCGCTCCTAAATGTTTTAATTTAGGAGCATGTGTGCTTCTTGGGAATAAAGTCAGTGTAGCCCTGCCAGCCCTGCCAGCTGTATTCAAGGTGAACAGAATAGAAGCTATGTGCGTGACGACTTGCACTACAGCCAGTGCAAAGCAGTATGGGCTGTTTTCAGGTGCCACATCATTTTGTCTGTCAGTCTGTAATATCTTCTGTGGAACGTCTAATTCATGGGTCCACAGTGCTAGTCACACGCACAGCAGAATGTTGCTGACACTTGCTAAAAGGTGAACATTCATTTGTATATTTTAATTTCTAAAATATTATAATTTCATAGGAGGTTTCATAGACTTGGCAAATGCATTTTTCAGAAGTTTTTAAGTACTCTGTTGTGGGTGTTCTTAGCAGATATTCTGAGGCTTTTATTGTTCATATTGATATCGGAATTATACCCTATCGACCGAAATTATACATTTTGGCCATATTGTCCAGCCCTAGTATAGAACCTTTTAAGTTCTTTTTACAGCCGGACTTGCCTTTGAGTCTAATACTTATCACAACCTCTTTGCAGTAAAGTGTTCTTTGTCCTTAATTTGTATCCCTTAAATGACCATTCAGAGAGCAATTGTAGCACTTCCAGTTGCCCTGACCTGTGCTATGCAGTAACATAAAGTGGCAATTAAACACAATTGCTTATGAGGTTGATTGAAGGAAGCATGAAAAGAGAATTCACCAAGGTAGGTGTCAAGTAATGCAATGAGATGTTCATACATTAATTGAACATGGTCCATGCGATGTCATAAAGCTACGACAGCACTGATTGTCTCTAAAGAAAAGCTAAAAGGCCAAGGACGAAATAAATGCATGCTTTTATTCTTTGATGGCTTTGCCCATACCTAATTTATTAAACCCCGTACCCGTATTGCAACTCCATAAAAATGTGCTGATTAAGTACTTAAGTAAGTAATTATTTGTAAAGAAAACAAGTGTGTGTGTAGGTATAGCTGCTTCAACGGCCGAGTGGCTAAGGCAGCTTGTTGCAAATCTAAAGGTAGTTGGTTTGAATCCAGCTTAGGGTAACCTATTGTCTGTCTTCAATTCCAAATTACACTCTGTTGGTGAAACGTAAGATTTTATAAAGGTCAAGAACACTTTGTCTGTTGAATCTGAAGACTATTTAAATTATCCAGATATCTGCTTATTACATTCAGCATTCAACCATGATTATATGTTTAAATCCTACATCTCTGACCTTTTATTTTTAACAGACATCACATTTTGCAAAAAGCAGATAAGAAATATTTTAACAATGTTATTTATTCAATGTTTCACAGAACACCAAGTCATTTTAAAACAGATCCCCCCTTTCTGGCCTTATGTTGCCATCTACTGGTGGCATTGTACAATTTAGTGCAGTTTAATTATATTTTCAGAATGAAAAAAATGCTATAACTGCAGAATCTCCAATGGCGTAAAGGTTTATAAACAGTGTCACAACTTTTGAAGGTTGTGAGTTAAAAGCTGTCTTGTGGAGGCAGCCTGGATATTTAGCTATATTTCTGTGACATCCCTTTCTTGCTATGAAATATTTACTAAAACTTCGGTTAGCATTCTCTCTTCAAGGGTCCTCAAATTCAGAGCATGCTTGGACCCCAATCATTGTTGTTTGCGGCTATATTTTTCATTTTGCATTTGTCTTATTTGTTGAGCCCTTTATTCAATTTGTGTTTCTGCTCTTACCAAAGATTGAATTAATGTCATGCAGTGTAGCCCCAATGGATATGTTATATAAATGCCAATGAAGGAATTATGTATTCTTCCTTTTTGGCACATGAGGAAACCTGTGGAAATTAGAGGTAACTCAGGTTCATAAATAGAAATAGCAATATTTCTAGCGCTGTGTAAAATGGTTATTTTCTTATTTCACTCCTAGTGAAGTACACACAGTGTTTTTCTAAAAGATACAATGACTCCCTTTGTCATGGCACTAAAAAATCTGCACAATTGTATGAGGCTCTTACCGAAGTAAAATATTTCAACTGGGACTGGAAGTGTGTGGGCTGGTTTACACTGTAGTATAAATGAAGGCTAATGGATTATACTTTAGCTGCTGTAAAGGAAATTAGGCATTTACAATGCTTGAATGCTGCTATACTTTTACATTATTGCACAAATATCCCAATATTATAAGAATAGGTTAAATACTACGTACAATATCCGTAGGATAGTTTCATATTGGTGAATGAATACACCGGCTCAACAAGATATTCTTCTTTGCAATGTAAATTGAACAGTCAACAGTCATATATAGCAATATAACCACAATATAACAGACAACAGACATTTTTAAAAACTGAATATTTTTCAGATAAATATTTTGGAGTCAGCTCACAAAATAAATGGAAATGAATAGAGAAGAAAAAACATCCCATGGCCGAACAAAAACTATCCAGAAGCTACTGGAGAAAATTTAAAATATTTTCAATTAGTGGGTATAAATCTTTTTGTAGAGATCTATTGTTGATACATATATTGTGTTGCATGTACCATAAAGAAAAAAACTGCTTCAGAACAGTAACAACTGGCTAAATTCAAAAGTATGTACCGGTCTTAGGGACCAGATTGTGTGGGTTCCTGTTATGGTCAAATGACAATTTCAATGCCATTACAGTAACCTATTTTAGTTTAAGTCATTGATTTTTTCATTACATAACATTGCATGTTAAAAACTGATACCTTTATACTATTAGTGCTCGTAACATGGCTGATTATTAACAAAAGGGATGGTGAATGCATAATTTACAATAAAATAACCTTTGAGCATTTAACCATTTAAAAAACTGTACATGAAATATAGATTAGTCTTTAAACATTCCTAATTTGTTAAGTACATGTTTTTAAGCACCAGGTGAACTGGAATACCATTTAGTCACTAAGTAATCCTTAATTAAAATCCCATTTCCTGAATAAATTCCTGATTACACAATGCAGTTATGGACAGATTACAGAGAGGGTCTGTCTAAATATCTTTGCCAAGCTGTCCAATTACAAGCAGGGTACAGATTTGCTATAAGTACTCAAACAGTGACAGTATCAGGGGCAATATAAAGGGCAGGCCAGGCAGGGTATACCTCAGTGTATTTATATTGTATAATCCTACAGATATGATTGCCTACATTCCCCTATATGTCACACTGTGATATGTGTCTTGATAAATTCATCGTGTTGTGGTCGTATATCAGTCAAACACGCAATCACTCATGCACAGCAGCACATTGCATGAAACTGCTCTGTGAGATTACTGTACTGGCTCCTTGAATTAAACTGTGATTGTGATTTGCTCGGTCACCAGTGAGCTTTTAGACCCATTCACCTGAAATGGTAATTACACACTGTTCGGTCTCTGAAGGAAATGACCAAGACCAGAATTATTGTAATAAATTAAAAATGTTTTTGCCCTTACATCAGTAACACTGAACCCCACAGTAATTTCTTCACCCCAGCTCTTTTTGAATATGAATGAATATATTAATTTTTATAGTGCACTGTGGCAATTGTGAAATTATATTAACCTTTGTCTAAATTACTCTTGCTTAAGTTTACACATTGCAAACAATTTTCTATAACTGCTCCATAGCCGAACAATCTTTTCCTGTACAGTTGTGTGTGTGTATGTGTTTGGGGGAAGGATACTAACTGTTTTAGGGCATCCATTTTCCTCACATACGGTTTTACATTTTATTGAATGTGAATCCGAAATCCAATCCAAAGGTCCAAAGGGAAATCACTTTGTCTGCCAGTTCAGCCCTTAACTGAGAGTTTCTAATCTAAATTAAATCGTCAACATACTGTATTATCTACATAAGATATAACCAGGGGAGTTGCCAGAATTGTTTTACTGGGGTGGCCAGCTAGGTCCAGTAATTTTTTTGG
Organism: Typhlichthys eigenmanni; assembly: GCA_027564635.1. Lineage (NCBI taxonomy): Eukaryota > Metazoa > Chordata > Actinopteri > Percopsiformes > Amblyopsidae > Typhlichthys > Typhlichthys eigenmanni. The sequence goes on along the minus strand of JAODUK010006065.1, from coordinate 23,281 downwards.
GTTGGCACTCAGATTATGACAAAATATGCATAAAATCTTTTAAAGATTATATTAGCTAATTTAATGGCAATAATATGTATCCCTGCTTTATTGGGTATGCATCATTTTAAATAAGATACAGCTATATTCAGCTTTTTGTAAAGAAATATATTTTAGGCTATGTAAAATAATTAAAAATATTTACAATGATGTGAATGTACTATAAATATGAATAAAATAACCATATAAATAGTATTACTATAGTAAATTGTTCATGATAATGCCACATTCTATTCCTGCTTGACTCTAACACAGAAAGCCTAGTGGAGCAATACCTATTTCTCGAGGGTGGAGCACTAGAACTCTGTACAATATATACAGTAGGCAGCAATGTACTGTGCGTCTCAATGAAACTACACACAATCCTACTTGTGCTATGAATCCAAACACAAGCGTCTTTGCGAGATCATCCTGATTTCACGTCACAAGCTCCTATTTCATACTTGCAGCGAAGCCAAACTGTGCGAGGTCAGGATGGTATAATAAAATAACACCTCATCATCAATGAAATCGCACATTATTTAACGCTGAAGTCAGACCTAAATAATGGGCAGCATTACTGCAGCATCACATTACAAAGTTATACAGCAGTAAGCTACTGTATATGCTTGTAATTGTAACTGGTCTGCAACTGTAATAACCCATCCAAAGCCAAATAGTAGGGAAACCCATTGTTTTCCGGACCTTAAGCTACAGCCAGTATAACACGGGGTATATAACACATGGTAAGAAATGTAGAATAGACTTACAAGTAACATCCATTATTTTTTAAGTAAATATCCACGACCTTCCATTGGGCAAATGTGTTTAAAGATTAACCGCGGAGCGAATCGGTTTTGATTTGAGCTCGAAGTTAGCAAGAATGACTGACCATACCTTTAAGTGTATGCACTCTTATTTATAAGCTCTGAGCTTCACTATGTATGCTATTTTCTATTTATAAAAAAAAAAAATACTTTATATAGATATGATATGAAATATAGACTGATGCAAAATTGTAGTGAATCATGATGGGGGCCAGTGGGGTGGCCAGCGATTATAATGGGGTGGCACTGGCCACCCCTGGCCCCCACTTAGCTACTCCCCTGGATATAACAGTGGCTGTCTTCACTAGGCTACAATAGCTGCCCCAAAAAGGCAATGTCAAATCTTCATAACATAAAGTATGTATTGTCCGAGACTGACTTAAACATGTAATGATTAACGAGACTTTATGTACACTGCAGCATGTTAATGCTGAAGGGCTATACAAAGATATGGTTATGGTCATGCTATTTGATTAACCCTTAAAACATTGTATAAACTGAACTATATAGTAAATTTGAAAGATTACACCAACGTGATTTATTTCAATTGTCACCATTTTAATATGGATTTTTATTTTATTGTATTATAATAATTATAATAAAATTATTATTTTATTTTTTACAATATTTGAATAATCATATTGCATAAATAAAGCAAATAAAGGCACCTTACAGTATTTGTAGCCTAATTGATTGAAACACTACTCTCCAGAACTTGACTATATATAGGCTTTGCTGCAAATGTTTTTTCTATTTAGTCATGGAGACATAGCCACTGCCGTATGCATGACCCATATCTACATTTGTTTCGACTACCTTGTTAAGGTATTGCAATCGTCTACACTATTTTCCTGACAAATCACATAGGGTTCCTACAAGCACCCTGTGTCAGCTTTTCCTTTTCGCAAACACAAACTAAACACATGATCGTCGATGTAAACACACATGTACACTAGGATAGTAACATCCTGCATGCTACAGTACGTATTAGCAACACAGGTGTTGATGGACACATGTTTAGATAAGGAGATATCCTTTTACTCATGTCAGCAACACACTCTGACCACGCATGAACTGCAGCACCCCATGAAATGAATAGACGATGGGAACAATCTGAAATCCAAAGGTTGAGGGGGAGACTCTTCACTGTCTTTATGGACTACTGCTAGCGTAGGATGGGCTGTTTCATTATAGATGGAGTTAAGACTGAAGAGTGTCAATGTTTTTCTTCTAATTCATTCTCTTTTTGTCTCCGTCCCCAGCCATCTCTCTGCATCTCTGTCTGTGTCTCACCACCCTCGCAAACTCTGACTCCATGCTTCTCATGTTGGTCATCTGTTATGTGCAAGCCACAGTTGCTCAACTATTATTTGTGTGGGTTTTTTTTTAAAAGACAGTTGGGCACCAACTATTAGTAGTAAAGTGAGAACTATATTTTTCAATAACTCCCAGTATCTTTTTGCTCGTAATGGTCAGGCTAAAATTCTGTTTTGACAATTTGCACAGTAGCTATATTCCATCAAAATGTATACAAGAAGACTAGGATTTTGCATGCAATGACATCGGGAAATGAACTAGTCTATTTTCTACATGCCAGAGGTGTGCAAGGGTGTGCAAGAGTACAAGGCTTGAAAATATATACTCCTTTTTCTTACAAAGATCTCGTCCATGTAACACTTTTTTGGTAATAGCTCCTTCTGTGTACCTCTTTATTTTCTTTGCCACATGAATAACACATTGCTGGTCAAAACCTTGCAATAATAAGGTTTTGTGAGCTATTAATTCAGTGTGTGAACATTTTTATCTTCTTTCATTTCCAGTCAGTGTTTTTGTCCTGCAACTGTATGACTGAAATTGGGTTGGATGTGCACTATTAAAATATTTCCCTCTATGAAAACTTTAATGTTTACGCGTGTGGCTCAGAAACCATGGTTTATACAGTGTTTCTCAGCAATGTCAGTTTGAGAGAAACTCATTGCTGTGAGACTGCACTAGCAATCTGTTAGATGTCATTAAATACACATCAGGAATAGCTGCGCGGAACAAACAATCAAAAGGGCAGATGGAAATGCCTCACATTAAAATATTGAATGTCACATTACATGTGTGAGTCTAACATTATCTATTCAGTGGCCTACAAGTATGCGGATCAAAATAGTAGTTTTGTAACACTGGGATCCTATTTCATAGGGACAATAATGTGCATCATATCGGATTGCATCGTATCAACTACAATTAGATGGCATCACTGTAAATCGTCAACAGAAATAATCAATTATAATTTCCTTAGCATATTTCCATTGAACCCAGGATTCATCCAATACTGGGTCCTGTCCTGCATCCCTTGCTACTGTTCCTTTTCTTTAACCTTTGTAACCTCTCTTTTCTTTATGACCCCAATTGCTGCAGTACACTCTAATTAGGCTTTGTGCCAAGATTAAATCAATACATTGTAATGCTGCTCTCCATAAATGCACCTGTACAGTAGCATTGTCTCCTAAATGCACCTAAAGTCTGTGGGAGGATGGGCAGAGAGTAATGCTATCCACTCAAGATTGTTTACAGTTGTAGCGCCATGATGTTCACCATATGCCCACCATATGCACAGCATGTGAATAAGTAACGTGTTGGCCCTTTAATGAAGCAATGTCTGCTGGGACACACTTTGTCATTTACAGTATGTGTCACAAACCACTTGGGATGTAACTGTTCCACATTCTTTATGTATGCCTATGGAGAGCATGTAATTAGCATTTGACCCTGCTGTTAATGTCATGTGTTAGTACAATTACTTGCCTATTGTATTTGTTTAGCTTGCATAACTAGTGGATGTGGCTCTCATGATAAAATTACACTTTCAGGGGAGCAGTTTGTAGGCCAATAAACTCTACTGTGCCTCTTAGCCTTGATGTTGGTTCACTGCTATGCAAATGGTATCCATCTTGCCCTCTGCTTGATTTTGTCTATCGCAGTTCCCAGTTATTCCCCGAGCTCACTCTTTGCATTTAGAACGTCCTAATGCGCTACTGTGAGGAAACATTTTTGCAAATGCATACTGTACAGGGAAGAGGATCTCTTAAGCTGTTATTGTTGAAGGGCAAAGGTGAAATATTTTAAAGCAAATTCACTCTGTAGAGAATTCAATGAGATGATAGCCTTCACAAATAGAATAGACTGACAAATAAGGAATGCAGAACATGTATACAATATCCTGTACTCTCAAAACAAAGTTATTGCTTTTGTATAGTCACAGAGAACTTAATGTTTTCAACATGATTAAGAGGAAATATATACAGTTCAGACACGAGTCACAGGAGAGGACCTGATCACTCATTGGATAGAGGAGACATCATTGCTTTGGTGCACTTAATATTGGGCTCACACATCACAACGTTCAGCTCGCTTCTGACATCTTATCATGGTAATCCATTTGCACTGGCCTTCTCTAAAGATCAATAGCTGGTTTAGATGTGAAAGTGGCGCTGCCCAGTTATGCCGCCTATGCATTTGATGACCTGACAGTTAAAGGTGGAGTCATGGATCCTGGAGAGAGGTTGATATATATTAGGGCTGACAAAATACAGCGTTAATTGATTAATTAATTGTATAAACAATAATGCGTAAAATAAGGAAGATTAATCATATTGATAACCCCGATAACCCCTAAAGCCCTATAGAGCATGAAACCGAAAGAATACAAATATCAGAGGATGAAGTTATGCTGATGCTTTTAATTAGTAATGATATCAATGCAAAAATAATCATAATAATGAACAAGTCGGTAGCCTTCTTGCACACTCTACTCAGGCTGCACGCCTAGTCTAAAGCAAACTTAGTTTTTCCCAGGCCTACCGTAGGTGAGAACACGTAGTCTACATCTGACAAGGACAATCTCCATTCAGACAAAAATCTCAGCCGCCAGCTGTCCGAGTCAAAAGGATGTACACTACTTTTAGAGACAGAAAGACCTGATTTCATCTAGTTTGGAAGATGACTTCAAAAATGACTTCATAATGCCAGGGAGCAATATGTCAACAATATTTGATGCTAGATGAGTGGCGATCTTAAATTGGTGGCAAGAGTAGGCCTATAGGCCTACAGATCATCGCAGTGCAAGAGAAAGAAGCCTATTTTCACGATGGTAATAAATGCAGACAACAACAAAGGCATTATAGAGGGGACTCGATATAATGTTAATGTTAGCGGTGATTAGCCAATGTAGATTGAACACAGTAGCCTAGTCAGTGTAATATAGGCCTAAAATCTATTTTTGTTTGCTGCTAACACGAACGATGTTGCCTTACCATACTGTAAGAGCTGTTGATATTCAATTTTTCATTTGACATCATACTGTACAACCCAATAAATGCAGAAAAAAAATCAAAGTTGTCAATGCAGTAGCCTATAGCCTAGTCTCAGCCTCTTCCATTCATTAGCACTACGTCACATAGGCAACTCTGTGCTGACCGTCTAATACATATACAGTGCATCCGGAAAGTATTCAGTGCTTCACTTTTTCCACATTTTGTTTTTTACAGCCTTATTCCAAAATTGATTAAAATATTTTTTCTACACACAGTACCCAGTAATAAGGTAAGAAAAGGTTTTTGGATATTTTTGCACATTTATTCAAAATACAAAACAGGCACATCCTGTTTCCACTGATCAACCTTGAGATGTTTCTACAACTTGATTGGAGTCGACCTGTAGCAAATTCAGTTGATTGGACATGATTTGGAAATGCACACACATACCACAGTTGATGGTGCATATCAGAGCACAAACCAAGCCATGAAGTCCAAGGAATTGTCTGTAGACCTCCGAGACAGGACTGTATCAAGGCACAAATCTGGGGAAGATTACAGAAAGATTTCTGCAGCATTGAAGGTCCCAATGAGCACAGTGGCCTCCATCATCTGAAATGGAAGAAGTTTGGAAGCACCAGGACTCTTCATTTAGCTGGCCGCCAGGCCAAACTGAGTGATCAGGGGAGAAGGGCTTTAGTCATGGAGGTGACAAAGAACCCTATGGTCACTCTGACAGAGCTCCAGCGTTGCTCCGTGGAGAGAGGAGAACCTACCAGAAGAACAACCATTTCGCAAGCACTCGACCAATCAGGCCTGTATGGTAGAGTGGCCAGACGGAAGCCACTCTGTAAAAGGCACATGACAGACACACATCGCCTTCCTGGAGTTTTCCAAACGGCACCTGAAGGACTCTCAGTCCATGAGAAAGAAAATGTTATGGTCTGAATGCAATACCGTAACTAGGCAACAACGGGCCCTAATGCAGAGCGCTGAAAGCGGGCCCTTAATAATACCCTATTGTGAAGCAAGCTGTTTTTAAATGTAACACAATTTAAACAGCAACAGTGAAATGCGCTGCACTAGCCTACTGATGCCAATGCCAAATATCTGCAGAAGTAGCTACAAGCATTTTAGGAGATCAGGGGAGACATATGTATTGATTATCATCTCCCAAGTCAAACATCAACGATGAAATCTGACGGAGCACCATGACAGATGCATTATTGGTGACGGTGCACCATTGTGAAAAGTGTGACCACACCCTAACTGGAACAGAGAGGTGAAATAATGAGAAAACGTGACTGAGAAAATAGGGAAGTTTTGTGAACTGTAAATGCCACACCAGCAGAATCAAAACATGAAAGTTGAGTTATAAGAATAAGAGTTCAAATGGTCTTTCCAACAAGGATGCACACCAGATCACAAATGCGCATAGTGGTTGTTATAGTTCATGAAAGGTCCTTTGACTTGGACACGCAGGGAATACTGTATACTGAATCCCTTTAGAACTTTAGAAGTAATACTGATAAAACACGATATTTTGGGGGCTCATGCTAGCTTTTAAGGTAGTAGGAGGGAACCTACACTTGTCTAAAATGGGAGTGTTAAGGGGTGTTGTTTTACTGATTTAGAAATCTTTGATTTTAACCAGTAATTCTTAAGTCTGTTGTCAAAAGTACGTACAACAAGAAAAAAAAATACAGTAATTTCCCGGCTATTAACCGCAGTTAATACATTGATTTTGCAAACTGTCGGCAGCTCTGCGGCTAATACTCGGGTGCGGTTAATAGACAAGTTTATTTCTAAAAATTACATTAAATTCTGACCTGCGGTTAATAGTCGGGAAATTATGATACGATTGTGTCTCATTTGATAATGTTCAGATTAATTGTTTACTCTGTGTACCAAAAATTACTTGTATGTACATTTTATTCAATAGCCTCTTGTTACCTATATTTATTTATACATAAATTAATGAAAATATTTTTTTCCCCCTAATCAGTGAACACACAATTCAGAACAAATCCTTCATTTTTGTAATACACTATTGGGTATGCATATCAATGTCTTTGGAATAACTTGGTAAATAACGTAATTCTCAGAAAACTGAGTCATGATTGGCGGGTAAAGTGTATATAATCTCAAAGGATGACATGGAACAACTGGGGGCAGCTAATATGGATTATTAAAATCCAATTATATGCACACATAGGCAACAGCTGCAACATAACAACTGGATTCTGAATGGAAACAGTCCAAAAGTAACCCAAACACACTCATTCACTCACTAGCTCTCTCTCTTTCTCTATGTCCTATGAAAAAAAAAAAGCAGTTCAGTTGTGAGAATTGAGAGTAATCGCAGCGCCTCTTTGCAGTTTGCGAGTATCTGAACTGAACACAGCTTGGAGGTAAAGTAGCCCAAATATTCCTGTCTTTGTATATGTGAACCCTTTTCAGAAGCAACGACTATAATGTGCAAGTGGTATAACGTTAAAAAGAAACACTCCTTCAGACTAGAGAGGTTAACTTTAAGTTTTTCACACTTTTCTAAAGATGGTGAGAAGGAACGCATGCATCTACACACAAAGACACATCTCTGTTTAGGTAAACAAACAAGTCTGTGACTTTTATCACAATATATTGATGTCTGAAATCCCAATGGTGAGACTGAACTAAAATACTGAGACCATGTTTCAGCCCTGTATTACAGTGCACCATTTCTTATACTGATTAACATTTCAAGGAAAATCTCCCAAGAAATCACAAATCAGAGACTGCAGTCGCTGCAATACAGTTCCACTTTATAACTTCACACCATTCTACCAGTGGGTCTAAAATTGGAGCACATTCCCCTACAACAGCATTCACATTAGTATGAAAAGGACTGGTACAGGCCTTGGCCCCGGGGGGACCCTAGTTCACACGTCTTTGACACGAATATGTGAACGAAGCCCGTTCAGAGGTTATTTAGCATAGTTCTGTGTGAGTGTGATGTCCAGCTGGGGAGGACAGGAGGGGATAGAAAGATTAATAATAAAAGACAGTAATGCTGTGGAAAAGCCAGAGCGTGACAAATAATCAGTGCCACTGAAATACAAAGATATAGTACAAAAATGTCCAGACGGCTTTCAAGTGTATAGCTCTGAAATAAAGTACAGTAGATGCCTACAAAGCCAAATTAAATTGGAGCAACACGTGAAATCAAACAGATCTAATTGTGTGTAGAACATTTTGCACTTTAATAATACTAATTGGAATGGAAAATCAGTAAAGAGAAGTTTCCCTGCCCGGAGGAAGCCCATGGGCCCCTTCTGGAGCCAGGCCCAGAGGAAGGGCTTGCTAGCGAGCGCCTGGTGGTTGGGTTTGCCACAGAGCGCAGCCGGAAACAGCCCAAACAAGCAATGGGGCACCATCCTCCTCTTCATCCTATGGGCCCACCACTCGTGGGAGGAACCGTGGGGGTTGGCTGCGCTGTCATATGGGTGGCAGCGAAGGTCAGGGGCCTCGACGGACCAGACCCGGGAAGCAGGGGCTGGCTCTGGGGACGTGGAACATCATCTCGCTGTGGGGGAAGGAACCAGAACTTGTGCGAGAGATGGAGCGCTACCAGTTAGATCTGGTGGGGCTTACCTATACGCACAGTCTTGGTTCTGGTGTGGGGATACTCACAAGTCCCTGGCTGAGCGCCACTACATTGGAATTTCCACAGGTAGTTGAGAGGGTCACCTCCCTACGCGGGCTGTGGGGAAGAAACCTCTGTTGTCAATGCATATGCACCGAACAGCAGTTTGGAGTATTCGGCCTTCCTGGAGACCCTGAATGATGTCCTGTATGGAGCTCCAGTAGGGGACCATAGTTCTACAGGTAGACTTCAACGCACACGTAGGCAATGATGGAGATACCTGGAGAGGAGCAATTGGGAGGAACGGTCGTCCTGATCTAAACCTGACTGGGCTTTGTTGTTAGACTTCTGTGCTAGTCATGGATTGTCTATAACAAACACCATGCTCGAACATAAGCTTATGTGTATTTGGTACCAGAACACCCTAGGCCGAAGGTCAATGAGGTTATCGTATCAACTGATCTGAGGCTGCATGTTTTGGACACTTGAGTGAAGAGAGGGGCAGAGCTGTCAACTGATCACCATCTGGTGATGAGTTGGGTAGTGTGGGTGAACTGGGAAGGTGGCCTGCCCGTGGAATCTTCAACTCACAACACCGGCGGAGATTTTTGGCATCCCTGTGAAGGTTGGGGGCATTAAACCTGAGTGGGCATTGTTAAAAGCTTCCATTGCTGAAGCTGCAGCGGAGAGCAGTGGTCTCAAGGTTTTAGGTGCCTCAAGGGGTGGTAACCCTCGAACATCGTGGTGGACACCGGTGATCAGGGAAGCCGTCCGACGGAAGAAGTAGGCTTTCCAGGTCCCAATGGACTCGGAAGTGGTTGCAAGGTACCGACAGGCTCGAATGGCTGCTGCCTCTGCTGTGAAAGGCAAAACAGCAGGTGTAGAGAAGACACGGAGAAAGACTTTTGGTTTCTGAAAAACCATCTCCCATCTCAGGAGGGGAAAACAGGGAATGATCCAAGCTGTGTACAGTAAGGATGGGATGCGGAACTGAGAAGGTAATTGGGCGGTGGAAAGGAACACTTTGAGAAATTTCTTAATCCAACTAACACTCAACTATGGTAGAGGCAGAGCTGGAGGCTGATGGGGGATTATCGCCAATTACCCTGCTGGAAGTCACTGAGGTAGTTAAACAACTATGCAGTGACAAAGCCCTAGGGATTGATGAGATCCATCCAGAAATGCTGAAAGCGCTGGGTGTGAAGGGGATGTCTTAGATGACATGCCTCTTTTAACATTGCATGGAAGTCTGGAACAGTGTCTGGGACAGTGCCCAAGGAGTATCAGATGGGTGGTGGTTCCCTTGCTTAAAAAGGGGGATCAGAGAGTGTGTGCTAATTATGCCAATTGTGCCTGTTATCTCACTAACCCACCATGATTGGTCCGCCAGCAGGGTGGCTGAAAACGGTTTCCAGACTAGAATCTCATCTTAGAAAATTAGAGTAATTGTTGGGTGGAGACAGGTTACACAAGCACCACAGTTACCCATACACTACTAAAAAGATATGACCTAGACGAAACACTGAAAAATATGAATGAGCTGCGTTGCGTCCATTAGTGATGCGCCTAACTTTTTGGCTGGTGCTCCTAAAATTTCCAGAAAGAGCACCAGTGCTACTAGTGGAAAAAGTTGGTCTGGAGCCCTGAACTAGAGAAAATTACTTTACTTACCTAGCATTTTTAAGTACAATTATACAGTACCATGTGCACATTTTAATAACCGAGTGTGAATGCTTCTATAAACTACAGAACTGCACACTTTCAGTGTAAGTTGAGCCTTGACATAAATATTAATTTAATTCTCAGATACTATATGAGTCACAGGGTTCCTTAGAGAGGTAGGTTGGTTGGTTTAAGCCCAAGGCAAATAACGTGCTGGGACTCCCAGTGCCTCTCAAGATTCAAAACCAACATCCCCAGGTGTAACTCATTTATCATGCTTGTTTGACCCATATAGGGTATAGTTTGAAAGCGCTCAGTAAAAACCTTGAAAAGTTTCTTAGAAATGCATTCAAGATGCATCCTAACCTTGACCCCAAATGCATTTGCGATTTGAATGATGCAAACAGAAAACATGTATGGTCTTGATGTCATGTGTGTTCAATTATCTATTTAAAGTATAAATAAAATACTGCATGTTTATTTGCGGTGGGACATGTCTTTGCTACGACAATAAGCTAAAAACAAAAACATGTCATCTAGTGTTTTGTTATATTTTCATTTGACTGGCTCTGTATGTATGGTATTTCTTTTGTATGCCTGCACATTGTCCTGCTGATAAAAGCAGAGGTAGAATTCCATACTCAGACACCCTGAATTGGAAATACCAGAAATAACTTCTTTCTTTATTATCTAATCTATTCAATTTCAACCTGAAAAGAGGTCTTCCCAGCCAAAATACCTCAAAACAAAAAATGTGTGTAACCATATCTAAAAGATAGTAAAAGGTGAAAAAAATCATATTTACATTAACCTAAATGATTAAACGGAAATTAATTCTTAAGAAATAAATGAAGCAAAAAGATATATTGGCGCTTGCAATCAACACTCTTGCATATCCATCAGCTGTGTTCATCCCGGCCTCCATAATGTTTTGATTAAGTTTTAACCAGCATCTGTACCCACACTCAACACGCCCCACTTGGTTATGACACAAACAATGGCCTCTCATTCCGACTTCAGGCTTGATCTCTGCTTCAGTGTGCATACTGTGTCCCTCTTCAGTACTGTATGTCGCATGTTTGGAAGCCAGTGGCTGCTGATTCCATTATTCTAAGTGGTGCTTGTTGTGTAGAAAACATTAAAGAGAGGTTATGGTAAATTGATACCCTCCATCCTCCCCACTTTGCATATTGTACATTGCAATACGTACTGTATAGCTTCTCAACCTCCCCGGGAAATTGAATTCCCAATAAGGTTATCAAATCAAGTTATTTCCCTCCCCAGCCCAGGCAGAAAGCCTTCCCTTCCCCTTTTCTAAAGATCGCATCTCAATTCACTTACAGAATAGATTACTGGCAGAGCGATGGCAGAGGACAACATTAGACATAGAAAAAAATGGGAGGCGATTGTTTGCCTTCAAATTGTTCCTGGTTTCATTTGTAGCAGAGAATGCACATGTCAAAACATATTACAGGGTCTTCCTGTGTACTGCCTTCCTTAAGGTGTATCTAACCAGAATTAGACAGTCAAACTCCTATCACTGATGACACGGGAGTCAGGAAATAGCCTTCTAGTTCCAGATTTATTGAAGACTCAGTTCAGTGTGCAAAATGATAAAGGAGTGAATCTGTAAAAAACAGAATACAAATCTATATATGGTTTGTATATAAGCAAACAAAATACAATGACATTGTATGTCCAACTATGCTACTAAATTAACATAATTTTAACTACAAAATGTACACCACCAAAATGCTTTGTTACCGTAGCTGTTAAACAGGCAATATAGTCTGGGCTGTTTATCAATCACAAAACATAAGTGTCTTAGAAAATAATTGGCATATGATATAGTTTTATATTGTAGGATGAACTAAAGATACAACCCAGTATTCACAGGCAATGCTTACGCACGGCATAACAAATGATGGCTTCGGATCTCTATCTGTGTCTTACATGAGGCGAACTTCCAACAGAAACTAAATCACTTTCCAGCAGGGGGCACTAGAAACAAAGGTGGCTTACATTAAAAGTAAAGGGGAATTCACACTACATGACGTAATTAAATCCTATTCATGTGTGTTGGTGCCACGGCGGTAAACCCGAAAACGCTTGCCGCGGCGACAGGCACAAAGACGGCGGCAGGAACAAGCTGCCCACGCCCTGGTAACGCCTCGAAATGCTGCCTCCTAACCGCACGCCGAAAGTTAAACTTTTGCCGCCGGCGTCTGGCCAGCTATACATCGATCATATTTTTTATCCGAAAACGAGAATATAATGGACTAATAAGTACCCGAAACAATACAATGTATGTTCTCATTTACAAATATGTTGTAAGGAAGGCATTTGCAAGGAAATATAGAAAATACAAAATTTGATCTTTTAAATAAATAAATACTTTTTAAAGCGGAACAAATTTAGTGCCTCGGTGGGCACAGCTATTGCCACTGGTAGTGTGAATGCCCCTTAAGGCAGAATATCCTGGTTAAATTAAGGGTAAATATATATACATTGGGTCTGTGTGCTCTCAGAGTTTCAAACCAATACAGAATTTAAAATATCGTACAGTATATCTTTGCAGCAGATTATATGCATGAGTAAAATTGTTTTAGATTGAATACAGGTTTACATTTGCAGGTACCGTAACATGTAGCTGCAACTAATGGCGGCCTTACACCTAACGACTTTAAAGCGATTTCACTGTTGCACTGTTATGGGAATAAAATCACGAGTGTCTTACTAGAGTTTTAACGCGCTCCTGTCATCTCAATCATTTGGTGTAAGGTGGAAATAAGAGCTCTTAATAAGTCAGTATTTTTTTCTCATCTTGACATTCCGACAAAATCAAACATGTTTATTGTTATCGTAAGTAACACAACCTCTATCCGTCTTGGCTCATGCAAATAAGTGGACATTGCTTGCCAAACGGGGAGAGCAGGAGGGGTTGGTACACACCAGAAAGTCAGCTTGTTTTTAAAAGTGCTGGAGTAGCCTATATGCAATAGGCATAATATAGGAAAACCCATCAACATGACTCAAAGGAGCAAAGGATACATTAAATGTATTTATTAACAAATCCACATAAGCCCACCCATTAGAATCAGGACAAAATGCTTCCTTCACAAAAGTCAATCAAGACACAATCAGAATAGCCTTCCATACAACTATGGTTAAAAAAACAGTGTGGCTGCACTGTGAATACTTGCAAGACACTTCCTAGACACTCATGATTTTATTACGACATTGAATATGTGTCTGACAGTGAAATGGTTAGGTGTGAGGCCAGCATTAGGCAATAGATCGTAATCACACCCGGAGGTGCTACTGAAGAGGGTTTTCTTTTTTTTCTGTCCTGTTTAGGTGAATTTTTGAGGTCCCCAGTCTACACAGGTGTTTTGAGTTAATGATTAGACTTATTATTAGGTGTGGGGGCGGCTGGAGTGGGTGTGTTCACAAACTACTTGTTCACTCTTTTATAGTAAAGTATATGCACATAACATGTGCATTGTATCTTCAAACTGACAAAGTTTAAAAGGTTGTGTGGTTTAAGATTTATTTTCTGTTTACAGGCTAGACAGGTAGGTGTATCCCTCTTTGGTAGAGTAGCACTTCCGGGTAACCATGATAAAGTTCTGTAGACCATATCAAGGTCAAATGGCCTGTCTGTACTGTATGTTTCCACCCAGACATATATTTCCAAGTGCTCCTAAATCGAGGCGATTAACGCTTCTGTCACAAACCAGTAAATCCCACTTCACATACTCGGGTCCTTCCATCTCTCCGTATTGGCCAGGTCTGGGTTAATACACAGCAAAGGGCAGAGAGAGGGTCAGCCATTGTATGAACACATCAGATGTCTATCCCTTGGCTTTGTATACTTCTGGGACACTGTAGCAGGTGCAGGGGAATGCACACACACAGCGTATATACACTGAACAAAATGATAAAAGCAACACTTTTGTTCCCCCCCCCCATTCATCATGATCTGAACTCAAAGATATAATACACAAAAGGCCTATTTCTCTCAAACATTGTTCACAAATCTGTCTAAATCTTTGTTAGTGAGCACTTCTCCTTTGCTGAGATAATCCATCCACCTCACAGGTGTGGCACATCAAGATGCAGATCAGACAGCATGAGTATTGCACAGGTGTGCCTTAGGATGGCCACATTAAAAGGCCACTCGAAAATGTGAGAAATCTTTGAGTTCAGCTCATGTGTTGCGCTTATAATTTTGTTCAGTGTACATTGTATACAGTATAAATATTAGCTATTTCACAACAAAGGTAAGACATATTAATAAATAAATAAATAATGCATAATAAAGCATACGTAGCCATTTATCGTAAATGTCCAGTACTACTACACATCACTCAGAGGAAACCTAATGTTCTCAAATGTGTGTGGGTAATGAATATAGAAGCAATGCCAGGTGACTCTGTTTCTGTTCTTTTTTTCTTTCTTCACATTCTGTAAAGTATTAACGTGGTTATGACTTTACATCATTCCCCTTACAGTAATGAGCTTCATATGCAGGTGCCACTTGAGGTCTAAGTTCCATCCGTTTATTTTAAATAGCTGATTATTAATTGTTTATGGATGAGGGGGCATTGGAAAAAGCAAGCAAGCTGATATTAGAGTCACAATTGACTGCTCATAGACGTCATATTTGCCAAGCTCCGATGACCATCCATTAACATCCATTTATCACTTAATGTCAAACTTATTTATTCATCCTTACAGGGTGTAGGGTGATTACATAATCACCCTACAGCGTGCTACAAGTGCCTATTAATAGCAACGTCATTTAATTGGTTTGTATATAAAGGGCCTTTTATAAGGGCATCAGAAGCAATGGTCAAAAGTGAAGATGTCGCCCTGCCTCAGCTAAATGTTTCCATCACACATGTACTCTTCGCTTACTTGCATAATTTTTTTTTATTAATATTCCACATATGGGAGTTGTGGTGAGATATTACGAAGTTTGCACCATGCCTTAAAACCCCTTCATCACTAGGCCAGAAGTGTATATAAAATTGATATACTCGTCTGGCCTATTGAGGCCAGACCATCTTTTTATATACATGTCTAGTTACAATTAATATTATTAGTAGTAACTAGACATATAAATGAAAAAATAACCATAACTCGACAAGTTGGGGGGGTGCAGGGAAGTTCCGTGCATGACCCACCTAGGGATGATGAGGTTAAAAGATAAGCCTACAGTGCCTAGAGCATTTCCAGGAACTACATTATGTCTTGAGGAAAAAAAATAATTTCAGACTATACACCAATTTGAAGACGTGCTTGCTTTTCGGTACATGTAAATGTATTTAAGGTGCACTATCATCACAAAAGGTTTTAACGCATGTACTGTATATTCAGTAAGCATAAGTTTGAGTTAAAGTCAGAATCATTTAAACTATTACAATAAAATACTAAATAAGACATCTATTGTATAGATATAATTGAATATAAATATATTCAATGAAGAGACTGCTTACTAATAAAAATGCAAGGCTGTGTAAAGGCCTTTTTTATATGAATTTATGAGCAGAAGATTTGAGGACGTCCACTCTCTAATTTCACAGAGGCTGAGCTCCAGTGGTCAGAGGTTGGATGTGTACTGTAGGTGGCATGGCGTGTGGGGTGTTATCTCTGTTGCAGTGGCCATCGTGATCTTGCCAGCTGCAATTTCATTTTACCCATTATCAGTGTAACAGGGTTCTATAAGGGCCAACGGGTTGCGTAGGCACGAAAGTAGAGTCGGAGGCAAAATAACAATTGTACCATTTTATTGGTTTACAACCTTCATGAAACAGATTTAGGTCGGAGTCCGCAGTTCACCACCAAGCTAAAACACATCAGTGAATTACTAGACCAATATAAACAATACCACAGCAACTATAAAAGCAACATTACATAGTGATTCCACACTACAAAGCAAAAGGCCTGGTGGCAAAACTACTGACCCACTGGCTACAGCTCCCCGGGAGGAGATGGATGGTGTGCAAAGTTTACAGCAGATCGGCCGCCCTGCGAGCTACTAAAATAATAATTTTAGAAATTAAATAAGCCAAACACAACTAACAAACTATAACTTAAATTAACAAAACAACTTAGGACAAAACACATCATCTACATTACCCCATACCAGACACAATCAGGGAACCCCTGAGCCTTAATTGGCATCCATTTTTAAAGGGCAGTTCTTCTTCGCCTCTGAGTCCAATGGGGCACTCTAGCTCCCCCTACTGCACTGGGGCTGCAGTGTGCCATAGTCCATCTGTTACATCAGTCTGAAACCCATGAATGCAAAAGTGTTTGTAGAACATGTAGAGCACAATCAGGCTAATCAGAGCAGATTACGTTTTCCCCAAGATGACAACTGCAGTTTACATCATACGCTTCAGTTTCCACCGGCGTTCTAAACATTCTGATTTGGTGAAGTGAAAGTAGGAAGTCCAAGAGTGCAGGCAGGATGATTGAAATTAATTAGCATCGCCTTTATGACAAATGCTTTTGAATTAAGGAGTTCCAGACTGATACTGAAACTCAAAGCCCAACTGTAGCTTGCTAGATCAGAATGGCTGAACGAATGCCTAACCTGCATGTGATATCATGTAGTGGCAGCATATGAATGCAGAATAGCATTGAGTACTAACCCCTCATTGACACCACTGGTAAACATTGTACTCCGATTGCCAAGGTTTACACAATGAGTCCTCTCCTATAAATGCAAACTAAACCAGGCATGAGCCAAAACACCTACGTTAGTGTTATCTTTGAGACAATCAAGGAGCAAGCTATTGTGAACAGTATAAAAGGCTGCACTTAAATCAAGTAATATACAGTCTGTTGAGTGTGAACCTTCAAATACATGAGTGGAGTCTTACAGTAAGCTATGAAGCTCATCTGAAATCATTAAATAATGTGTTGGTGGACATGTACTACTGTATACAGTAGTCTGTATTACGTCTGGCAACAGTTCTTTCTAGGTTTCTTATACTGAGGCTTAATCACGGCTATATTAAAAAGGTAGCTAGCAGAAAAGAAAAAAGAGTTTATAAAGAAGAGTAGAAAAAAGCTGTTTAGTGAGCACTGCTGAGATTGTTAAATGCAATATTATATAACATATATGGGGCCATGTTTTCCCGCTGCGCTCTGTGTTCGTACATTCATAGCTATCCATGTATTTTGTCCATAGAGGGGTAGGTACACTAGCCTGGCGAGACCATCCTGATCTCCCGAGCTTCAGTTTAACTTTGCCACGATAATCAGTCTGGAAAGCTGAGAAATCATGAGGATTGTGTCCGAGCAACTAAACTTACCAATCAGTGTCGTATTGACAGCTATATGGGCATGGTTTAGGTGTACTGGTTCATCCAATTGAGTATTTTTTTTAAAGTGCCTGCCCTTTTCAAACAGTTTTGAATGAACGGCTTCCCAGATGGACTTGTGACTAACAATCCATCAGGCATGCCAGGTTATAGGTACATCAGCTACTGACTGTATTTTTTTGCTCTGTGCTGATGATTAGTTGAAACTTGAAATGTAATGGTCAGATACACTAAGGAAATGCTGTAATGGAGGACAAATTCAACACATCAATGCCCTTCGTTAGCAAAAGTCGATGGCGTTGCCGCAGACTGTGTTGGCACTTAACTGAGTGAACTGAATTAACTGAGAGAAATCAAGGAATCAATAATTGTTCGTATGCCTAACTAAGCTGTTTGGAGGGGGAATGAACATGCATATTGAAGTCTCCCCTGGTTAGCATACTATCTGTGAGTAGTGACCACATGCCCATGACAAGGTTATATATCGTTGCACATGGTTTTTGTTAACAAATTAAATTTTTTTTAATTGTATCTGCTGTAATATATATAATTTGTTTTTATATCAGCTTTAAAATGTACAGTTGATTTTGACATGAGAATATAGGGGAACATCCTAGAATGTCAAACATACTGCTAGGCAATAATAATGTTTGGTGCATTCTAGCTATGTTTAATTAACAGTCTACACAATATAATAGTAGGCATATAGGCTATATTTTTTGTGCCAATTTAGCCTACACTTTGAATAGTCATGGGTAACTTTCAGTAAACCAAAAAAGTTATGTCATTCTAAGAATTATGTAAGGCCAGACTGCAGAGACAAAACATGAATACTGTGAAAATACAGGCAATATGGAAAACTTTTGTTCCAAACAGGGCTAGAAACATTTTAGTTTTGCTAGTGGACATTTTTATCTACTAGCCCGGCTGTCTATAGTGCCATAAATCCTTATGATCCACCCCAGTTATTTCTATTATAGTTGGCTAGTTTTCGTGGACTAATGGCAAAGTTGGATAACACCAAGAATATAATATATTTCATGAAACTATGTGCATGAAGGTTGCTATAGCAACTATGTTACGTTATGATATTCAATCCATTGTAGAGTATAATACGCAGTGCAATATTCTATTTAATTCAATTGATCTATTGTTGTTTATGCCTATTGAGAGCCAATTACAAAAAACTTAAATGTTTTCAAGTGTCCAAGGTACTACACGGCCAGCAGGTAGTGAGAGCTATTAATAGGTGCCAAGCTGCGGTCCACCTCTGAAATGCATTGCGAAGCAAAGTGTAGTTCTACGGCTTTGTTGAAAATAGCAGTGTTCGCCACTGTTTTTATGTTCCAATTTATGGATCCAGGGCTGTATCAGATAATTTTTTCAAGAGATATTTGTTGAATTTCACAAAAAAGTATATTAGCTTACATTTAGCTTGCAAAAGCTGACTATACCTTTAAATCACAAGACAATGAGATTTTAACACTATTTTTAAGAAATCTTAAATTATATGACTGGATTGAAATATTTGTATTATCTTACAAATCATTGTAAACATATTTTATCAAGAATGTATTCACGCTACTGTTGAATGGCTCTGTGTAGCCTGTAGTTCTAGTATGACAGGAGAAAGGAGAAAATGGCCTTGACATTTTCTGAATTGTTGATACCATATAAATACAGAGCCAATTACAGAGCTAAACAGTAGGTTACAGTACTGTAATTCCATGTGTTTCTGGTAAGCCTATATATTTTATGTGTATATACCTTTTTATTTGACCAGGAAAGGATTGAGATTAAAAATACAATTTCCTAGAGCATTCCATTGTTACATGCCTATGGCTGACTCAAGCACAAGTAGGCTACACAGTAGTACATACTGTAGACAATATTTTGAAATTTGTACAATCAGTCACAACTTGTATTATGCACGCATTGCATAACTATTAGACTAAATAAAGTGCAAAAGGCTAAGAAATGCTAGTGGCAATTAGCTGCTATGCAAGCTTATTAGCAGTTATGCTAGCATGATTTTTGGGACATATTCTGAGCGCATGATCCAAAGCAGCCAGACAGCTCACAAGCATTTTGTTTCCTGCCAGATTACTGTGCGATATGAAGCAGCAGAACTATTATTACTATTAAATTATTCATTTCAACACTCCTACAATAAAATAATTTAAAATAATCATAGTTTGTTTTGCGCTTTAGTGTGACACCTAGTGGCAGAAAGTCATGTACAGTCTGCATTCTGCTGGATTCATGCTAGATAACCGGCACCAGAGCACAGTCTGCCTCTGATGGA
Organism: Typhlichthys eigenmanni; assembly: GCA_027564635.1. Lineage (NCBI taxonomy): Eukaryota > Metazoa > Chordata > Actinopteri > Percopsiformes > Amblyopsidae > Typhlichthys > Typhlichthys eigenmanni. The sequence goes on along the minus strand of JAODUK010006065.1, from coordinate 3,203 downwards.
GTTTCTTGCTTGGTTTTGATGGCCAACGACCACTGTGGCACTAACAGTTGTCTTTCAGGGCATGTCACACATCATCTCAAAGTTTTTGCAACAACAATGCATACTTGTGAAAAATGTATCAGGGCAAGTCACATAGCAGACAAAATCAGTCCCAAATCCTGAGGTTTGCAACTCGAGTCCAATTCTAAAATCTACAGATCTGCCAGGCTGCCTAAACTGGCACAAGAACATATGTTCCTATAAAGTTCTTTATTGTAAGCACATGTGGACTATATAAATTCAAGCTTAAGGTTTAATGTTTAGTTGTGTGAGATTTATTATGAATAGCCTCTATAAATAGCCATATTTGTGTCTGCCTCTCTTATTTATGGTGCATAAAAATTGATCTGCACATGATATATGCAGCAGTAATGGATAATTTACAGGTTAATTGATTCATTATTTCACGAGCAGCATTTATACCTAGGTCCTCATCCAAGTGAACATTGCCCTTTGTCGTCCCTGGTTCATCATTACCAAATAAAGCCATCACATGCTATGACGGTAATGTCTCACTCACTCTGACTGTGTCAGAGCGATAAAGGAGCTATGAGTCAAGCGTTTACTGTATCAGAAGTTCAGTATCATGTTGAAATTAAGAGTTCAACAACAAACTATGTTAATGTAACGCGACTGAATAGTCAGACATTTTCACAGCTAGTACTGCCAAAACCGCAAAATAGTGATCCCCCACCCCCCTGTTTTAAACCTAGCTCCTCTGTTCTTTGTTTACATACTAGAGTCTAATTTGCATGCTGGCTACAACTGCATATTAGTAGTTAGTGCATGTATGTGTGTGGCCCACACAATATTTGTTTTGGTCTGAGATGCTGGTGCGATTAGTGTGACATCTAGGGGCAGAAAGTCATATATAACTACTTTAGCTAATGGATGATTGTGACTGTGTCCTAGTGGAAGACTACATGCTTGCCATCATATTCCTATATACTGTAGTTCTAGCCTGAGGAATGAGCCTGTGTTCTGAAAGGGTCGATGCCTCTTGCGTCCAGCTGAGTCAGAGGCTATACTGTGGGCACAATATGTACGCATGTTGTGTGACGCCCTCTGTTTACCACATCATTAGTGGTCACAGGCAGTCTGGTGTGACGACATCGCAATCACACAACATTTGTCACTCTGCTGCGAGACTGGAACCATTCCATTCAACATTAGAATAGAATGAGGGAGGTAGAATAACATGATTATCTGTTACTAGCAGGCGATTGGTCCCCATTCAACCAATCAGAACAACAGATTTGCAAATGATGTTCACACAGACACAACCAGATAATTTGGGTAAAACACTGAAGTGACCTAGTAGTGGCTGTATGAAGGACTACTAAAATATATTTTTACATATAATATACAATCCAACATAAGGTTAAAAAAGCAGGTTATACTTCAACTATTTATGACCAACTCTTGTGCTTGCATCAGTGCAACCACACGATTGGCTTAATAGTTTGGCACTTTCTTCAGCCGCCATATTTTTCGTTACGGACTTCTCCCATAGATCTACATTCAGAATTTTCATATATAAATCGTATGTCTCTTCTATGAAGCTAACTACACCGCAGCGATATTCGACTGCTTATCAACAGAAATCGCCAGGTCACTGGTTGACTCTTTGGTGCAGCCGCTGGACCGACCGCTCCAATCAACCGAAACCCGACGCTCTATCAACTTTTTCTAGCGATTCAAATTTGGAATCGGCAGCGAGAGGTGAAGGTAATCGCTAGCGTTTCCACCAATCAGAATCAAGGTAAAGGCTTTTCAGGCTTTCTTACAGAGTAATATAAGTATAAAAAAACACAAAAACCTAATAACAGTGATTAAAAAATGTTTTTTTCCAGCAGCCCAAAAACAAGTACACGGTTTACTGTTTGCATTTCAACATGATACCTCCACATCACAGCAAATGGATGGATATGCGTTGTCTTGCTCTCCTGTTTATGTTCCCTATAACTCCTTCGTCTTCTCTTCATTTAAATTTGAATTAACAAAAGGCATAGAAAAGCCTACATTTGATAACACAAGCACTAGGCTACTAGATTTTGGTGTCAGTGTTCGCTCTTTACTAGCTGTCAGTAATAGTCCCGCAACTTCCTTCTTGTTGTTCGCAAGACTCAGAAGGTAGCTGAAAGAGCGCCTTTGCACGAGCATGTGCGGGGAACACGCACAATCGCAACAACAGAAATGGTAATTACAGGGTTTCCGCCGGTCCTTAAAAAGTCTAAAATACAATAATCTGAATTTTGGGCCTTTAAATGTCTTAAAATATGAATTTGACAGGTCTTAAAAAAAGGATCAAAGACAGGGTCCAAGAATTCCATGTTTAATATTTAGTTTACAGGTTTGTTTTATTGAAGTGGCAGCCATCAAATCAATGCATACATTTTTTTTGGCATACATAGCAAAATGCAGTTGAAAAGTAGTTTGTCCAACTAAAACTTATATATTGTGAATTGCCCCTGATCAAATAAATAAGAACTAAATACTTAGTTGCCATGTGAATTGACAAGGGCCATTCACACCAGGTGCAAATAACATCTATTGACATCTATTAAATTACATCTGCCTAAAATATTATTTATTTTTTGTTTCATCTAGTGTGTCCTGCATGTGGGCTAATGCATCCATAGGCTAATGGAATCTCCTCATCAAAATAGTTATAGAATTTGATAGCTTGAAAACACCATGTTTAATGTGTGGTTGAAGCCTGTTGTTGAATATGATGCCCACTGCAACTCGTGCAAGAAAATAGTTTTGACTAAATTAATATACTTTGTTAATTCTGAGATTCCGATTTACCTTCATATCAATTGTACTTTTTTCCAGTATGTATGTAATAGGTCTTAAATTGTGTTCATAATAGACTTAAAAAGTTCTTATTAAATTTAACTTGAAACCTGCAGAAACCCTGAATTAGGCTGTCGCTAGAAGACCCCCAGTCGCTAGTCCACGTCTTGGTGTATTTCTAGCTTAATGTAGTGTATAACTGTTATGCTCTATTGAAGACTCTCTAAGAGTAAGTGGTCTGTCTCCTCTATATAATGTCTCTGGTACTTCTCCAATAGAGTTCTATTAAGGACTCTCCAAGTGGTCTGTCTCCTCTATATAATGTCTCTGGTACTTCTCCCATAGAGTTCTATTGAGGACTCTCT
>JAODUK010006044.1:0-32389 GCA_027564635.1 Typhlichthys eigenmanni | reverse complement strand
TGTCCACACACACACACACACACACATTTCATTAACACCTACCTCATGGCCACACACACACACACACACACACACATTACATGAACACCTACCTTATGGCCACACACACACACATTACATAAGGGCCACACACACACACATTACATGAACACCTGCCTTATGGCCACACACACACACACACACACACATATATACATGATGGACACATTTACACACACACACACACACACACACACACACACACACACACAGTAGTGCAGACAAACAAATGTGTTCATGCTACTCACATAACCAAGACCTTCTTCCACTGTAACCTCTCCAACACACACACGCATGCACACACGCACGCACGTGCACGCACACACACACACACACACTTGGCAGAGCATAGCCTGCTGAAACAGCTGACAGTGAGTCCAGACTGAGGAGATCTGATATCCTTCTCTACATCCCCTTATGAACACACACACACACACACACACACATACGCACAGACACACTTTGTGTAGTCAGCCTCATCAACAGCATAACAGAGGTATGTCCCCCATTCAAGCCCTCCCCATCCACACACACACACACACACACACAGACACTTAAGCCCTCTAGTCATGCATTCAGTCAGAGCCAGTGGCATGCCCACACTTGTTCCTCACCCCTATGTCCCCAGTGACTCTCTCACTCTCTCTCTCTCTCCCCTCTTTCTCTCTCTCTCCCCCTCTCTCTCTCTAGACACGTACAGCTGTCAGAATAAGTTGTCTTATCCATGAACTTGTTCGCTTCGTTTCTGTCATTCTAACACACACACACACACGCACACACACACGCACACACACACACACACACACACACACAGTGTTCACCCTTCCCCTCGATCCCTGGTGTTGCAAGCTTTGCATTAGAACTACAAAGATGGCCACCGCTGCAGATCCCGCTCTCATTGAGCCACAGCGTTCTAAAAGGCATCACTTCCAGCGGGTCATGGCCACCTAAACTGTCTCATTCTGCTTCTGGACTAACGTCTCACTTCATGCATTGCCTACTTTCTCATCAAAGGGTATTCTTTCTTTCTCCTTTAGACACTCTAGAAACCAAAACGGTCTATGCCCCTCACTCCTGTGGACCGTTTGTATATATGAGCAGGAGTCCCCTTCAGGAATCAAATACACTTGCTTGCTACTTATTACTGTGTTTCAGGGAGAGAGGATGCCTTCCTACAAATATAGCTTTTTTAAGGGTCATAAATAGATGAAGCATGAGCCACATTGTGTTTCCTGACAGTTTGCCTCACCCCCAACATCTTGTAGAGGTAATAGTACTGCTGTCCAGTGGCATACACGAGGAAGGTTCTCAGAAACAGCCAGGTGTTTACTCCCAACCACATGATCTGTATAAGGCAGAAACACACGCACGCCCGCACACACACACACACACACACACACAGTCTCTGTTAACAACCGCAACAGATGAATGTAAATGCTGTATGCTGCATCTAAAAGAATGTTTTCGGGGGCCATCTCATCAATGCACTTTAACGTAATTGCCATTATAACTACAACAGTATTTGCGGTCCATAAAAAAACTGTATGAGATGTAGACTCACACTCCTGTGGACTGTTTGTGGACAAACCACTGTAAAGTTAACATTTTTAAATTGTAACATTACGGAAACAATTTGCCATTTATAACAAACAGCCTAATCGTGGGGAAATAGTCCAATGTAACACATAACATCCTCGTGTGAATTACCAGGACCAAGCGTTTTCCTCCCTCGTTGGCAACCCAACTCCGCACCGACAGAACCATACTGTCTGTTGCGAACAGCTGCCCCAAAACGGTCCACCTAATAGTCTGGTGGAAGCACCGCGATCTCCCCGACAAGTCCGGGGCGCTCACCGCGATCTCCCCGACAAGTCCGGGGTGCTCTGAGCTCCTCTGTTATGTTGCCATACGCGTAGTCGCATGTCCGTTGCGTCACTTGCGTGGGCTAGCAGCATTTAAATCTACACCGTGGTCAGGTCCGCAAAGAATTATCCATGTTCACCCGGCGTAACCGGCCCCTCTCTCTTTCTCTCCCTTTTTCTCTCCTCTGAAAATTACACTATCGATCTACATCGGCAGAGGGCGCCTCCGTACAACATTTCGGCATACGCGCGGTGGTTGTGACCTGCAAGGAACTTTTCAGTTTTTGTCTTTTTTGAAAGCAAAATAAATTTTTTAAATTGTAACTTGTTGTCCATTGGAGAATAATCACACATCTATATCGTTTAAAATATCAATAATATACAGTTCTTGCTATTTAACAGCTGGATACATGGCCCTACTAAACGATGGATAATTGATAATAGGTAGGCCTAGCGATTGCACTGCATTGATCGTGAAGTGAAGTAGGCTATTAAACATAATAGGCCTATTATATTAGACAGTATATTAACTATGACAATTAATTCAGGTGTAACGGATGTGATTAGGGAATTAACCAAATTGCATTTTTAACTCTGTTACACATGCAACGAAGTCATATCTGTTTGATGATTTTAGCGTATTTTTCCTGCTTCTATGATGTATTTGCAATGTCTTTAAATACTGTATGTGATGCAAGATGGGAAACGTATACCTTGCGTGGTGTGCATACACGATTAAAGTTCCTCTATATTACTTTCTGCCACTAGATGTCACACCAGCATCACACACACACACACACACACACACACACACACACACACACACACACGCACACACACGCAAGCGATAGTGGTCGCACTAGTACCACTGTAAACAAACATGCAGGGTGGGAATGATGTCATTCTCTGCTCAGGATGCAATTACCTCCTGAGACCATCCTGATCTCACAAGCTTCAGTTTAATTTTGCATTGAGAATAAGTTTGGAAAGCCTCTGAATCATTTTGAATGTGTCCAGTAGCAACTGAACTTTTATAATCAGCATGGTGTTTATAGCTATATGGGCGTGGTTTAGGTGTGCTGACAGCAAAAACGACTAGATGGTTCATCCAATCAACTGCCAAGTATTTTTTTTTAAAGTACAGCCATTCACAAACAGGCTCCCCAGATGGACGTGTGAAAACAATTCCTCCGGCATGTCAGGTTAGCAATTACCCTGCTTAAAACATCACACATTAAATAGCTATTAACATATATCAGATCCAAAGCAGATCCTTTGATGCTCCAGCTCCCCAACTGTGCTGTCCAACTGATATCAGAGGAAAAGAAGATAACGCATTTGAAAGAGAACTAGCCTTTCCCAACACTGAAGGTAAACAGATAGACTAGTGTAGCTATGTGTAGTGACTATTTGCACTACCAGTGCCCCAGTTTTAATTGAACCATAAATGCACACATCATGGCGCCCTGCTCATACTCCTTATACTCATGGAGTATAAGGCCACTTAGAAGGGGTGGGGTTTATTTAATATATGTGGTCAGCTACAGGCAGCCTATTGTTTTGCTATAGGTCACCGATGAGAGAGAGAGGGGGGGGGGCTATAATCACACGCTGTGCTTTGTTGGTGTTGTATGGCTGGGAAAATATTTGAATGAAGTTATTTTTCAGAGAATTCTCAGATAATTCACTATGTTTTCATACATTTTACACCCGTTAGACTGTGGGCATACGCAATACAATAATACACATTAGAAAAAGAAAAACTCATGTGGGAACATGCATGCAGGGCCCACAGACCTCCTTAGAGGCTGCATGGGGTCCCTATCGTGACTATCTGACAGACTGGGTGTAACTAAACATTAGGGTTGAATGTTTTTCTAAATATAATAAGCACACATAAATGCTGACTATACATGCCACAGCTTAAAGGAAAATGTACAGTAGCCAACTGTATGTAGCTGTGATGTTTTCAGTTCCTTAACACATGCGGGTTACAAATAAAACAAATCAAATTAACACACCATGTTAATGAATACTTATTTTGTTCTCTCATATCAAGATGCACACTGTTAGGAGTCTTCTGCATCTCAGAAACAGATTAAAGGCTATCTGGCCTGCATGCGAATAGCATAATAGGCCTAGCGATTACAATCAACTGCAAATCATAATCCTGAGAATAGCCATTTTAGAATCCATCACCATGTTGGCTTAAAAGGTAAAGTTAAGGTAGGCCCTCCAGGACCAGGATTGCCCACCCCTGATATAGGCTATAACGGGTTGTTTTACTTGTGTAAATAAAGTTTATCAATCATAATAACCTAAATATATCCACCAGAAATAGCCATTTATAAAAAAATAAAAATAAGTCAATGCTTCAGTTGGATCAGATCCAATGTTTTTATAGCAGACATCAAAGCCCCATGAACGTTCGGACTGTGAGCCCATGCACGTCCATTTTTACATTCCGCGGGGCAGGGAAAGGCAGGGCAGCCGACCTCCCCCACCGACTTCACGCTCCAGCCCACAGCATGAAAGGACAATCGCGGGCAGCTGCCGGCCGGAGGAGCCAACCCGCCACCTACAGTAGGGCCAGCCATCATTGTGGGAACGTATATGGGCCTATAGCCGTACAAATTACATTTAAGCAATCATGCGTGAATCATATATATCAGGGGTGCCCGATCCTGGTCCAGGAGAGCTACATGCCCTAACAGGATTTGACACCCCTGATATATAGCCTATGTATTTTCTTTTTCATAATAAATGAAACAGGGCCGATAAATCAGCACATTATCTATAGGTGAATAGGTCATATGCATACAGTATCGTGAGCAAACATCATTCTGCCAGAATAACAGCGCGTACTGGGCTAATGCATATTTTAACAAACAGGCATTAAGGAGGTTGTGCTATGGAAGACAGAAGGACTTGTGTTTGGACACCGTATGCAGACTCAGCAACTCTTTTTAGATACTGTAGGAGAGGAGAGATAGTGGTCTGCGCTGCTGTGGGTATGTTGGTTTGCTGAGCTGTGGCCTGATTGGCTGCTGGGACCAAGCCTGCCAAGAGAGAAGAGTTGCGAGCTGATTCATTGTTTATGATTATGACTTTCTTCTTTGTTAATTTATGTTTGCTTGCTTGTCCTGTTGCTGTTGAGAGATTATGTTAGAAGATGATTAACATTGAGGTCACATGGGCCATTTGCTGTCAGTTTGCACATTGCCTTGTTAAAATGATAAGATGCTCCGGTCTCATATATGCATCAATGTACTTCAAACAATATGTTGAGCCTAAAACAAACATATGTTGTGATATGTAAAATTTTTTTTTTATTAAATCTGTATTTTAAAATAACCCCCTTTCTTCCAACCTCAGAACCTCTACCTGAACTCCACCCTACATGTTAATCATTGTACTGGAAACAGTCAACTTAAATGGAGCCTAAAAGAGAATAGTGTGTGTGTGTGTGTGTGTGTGTGTGTGTGTGTGTTAACAGGGCCTGTGATCCAGGCTAAATATCCATCCTGCACTCTCTTTAACAGCAAGTTAAGGTGCGTCTGAAGGAGCTTTCCCTCCATTAAGATTACAGCAGATAACAGCCAACACTCAGCGCAGTGTCTCTTGGTTAAGGTCCACTGGTGCTAAACTGTTGATCTCAGCAAGCAGGCCATTAATAACACCGCCACTCACACACACACATAATACACAACACACACAAAACATACACAGCTCACACACACGCACAGCTACTCTCTTCATTTCTCTTGGCAGAAACTGTCTGCTCCCCCTCCCCTGTATCGCTCCCTCCACACACACACACGCACACGCACACGCACACACATGCACACACACACACACAATGTTCCTCCTCACTGTTTAAACAAATTCCTCAGTATCTCTGAGAGCGTGTTCTGCAACTCCAGTCTGTGCCATCAGTTCAGTTGAGCGGCCGTGTGGCGCTTGCCTGCGTAGACATGAGAAAGGAGAGCCGGACCAGGCTGATTTGCTGGCTGGTGGTGACATGCGTGTTCTTCCTGATAGGGTTCCTAATAGGTAAGTTAACGCTAGCTGCATTACTCTGTCTGCTATCTATCGTTACATGTGAATACATATGGCAGCAGAGTTTGAATAAAACCTGTGAGCGTAACTGTCGAGTTAATGGCTGTTGAGTTAAGTCTTATAGAAGTAATTTGTTTACAAACTCTCTCTATTATGTTTGGTAAATTGTACGTTCTAAAGTGTCTTTATTCGAACTTAGCGTATTTGTACAGACGTGTACTGTAGCCTATACCTATATTTGCTGACCAGATTTGTTGATCTGCAGCAATGCCGAAATGTACCCGCAGGGATTATCTTATTTTAAAGATGAATGATAATATGAATATGTGGTCACCCTCATAATATGAAGCAGTTACATTATGACATATCTATGCTACAGGTGAAAATAATCGCTTCTGGCAACTGTTTGATAACAAATGTACTATTTTCGATTAAAATAGTTTCTAATATTCTCTCTAAACAATGTCCATTATGGGGACCACAGAGCATAATGTTGACACATCTTGACAACATATAAACAGGTAATTACTTCCAAACACACGTGACCATTAATGTGTGTTTGTAAGCTGTGCTGTCACATATCTGCCACAGTTCCTGTGGATATGCTAACAGCAGGTCCACTGTTTATAACCACACCGTCATTTGCAACACAACACAGCGTGACGCCTCAGTTAAAGATGGCGTAAACAATTGTAAGCCAATACACTTCTTGTGAAATTCAGTCAAACCTCCTCACAGTGTGTGTGTGCTGACGACATAATATGGTGTATTTACACAGTAAATGGGAACAAAGACAGTTGGGCATTCTGCACCACATGACACTATCCCAGCCGTTGCAATAAATAGCTTGCTCAGCGTTTGTTGCGGAGCTTCTGAGGGAGCACCTCAAAGGAAAGGGTGTTTGTTTTGACAAAGTTCAAATAGCAACAATCTTTCTTGTGCACGCGCGCACACGCACGCACACACACAAAAATAACATACAGAACATAATATAGAACGCACGCACACACACACACACACATAGAATGCGCGCACACACACACAAACACATACATATAGAACGCACACACACAACATACAACATACAGAACATATAGAATGCACGCACACACACGCACACACATATAGAACGCTTGCACACACGCACGCACGCACACACACAACATACAGAACAAAACATATAGAACACACGCGCACACACATGCACACACACACACACAGAATATAACAGAACACACGTGCACAACACACATATAACATACAGAACATAAAATATAGAACGCACGCACACGCACACATACACACACAGCAAACAAAACAGTAAGTACACTGTTGTGTTTGTGTAAGTATACAGCACATTGTCCAGCAAGCAGAAGTGCTGCTGTGGTAAGTGTTCATTTCCATTACCACCACCAACGTGTGCTACATGCAGGCTGGCTTGGAAAGCCTACACATCACGACAGTGATGTCGGAGGTGACGGCGACTCCGACCACTACCTGAGAGACTTCCTGGAGGAGATGCAACCACACAACATCAGAGAACACCTCAGGTATAAGTCACTATGGTAACGCTTCATAGTGGGGGCAGATCAGCACACAAAAATGCATTAAGCTACTTTCCATCGGTGTTATCATTACACTTTATGTAGCCTAAATTCCTTAATCTCTGCAATTTCCATATAGTTTTGATCTTGTAAATAATGACAATGCTCTTGTCTGCTTTGAAGCCATTGGCCCTTTTCATAGTCTCAGCCATTCATTAGCATTACGTCACATAAGCAATGTGTGCTAAACCTCTGATAAATAAAGTACACCACTCTAAGCAGGTCAACACTATCAGGAAGTGGGGATGTAGATTTTCCTTGGTTCTTAGTATTGTCACTCAGTCTTTATATGTAAATCAGACAATAGACAATAGCATTGAATAATATCAGTCTTTCCACTACTTTTATGTAGGGAAGACTCCGATACGATACTGAGATCGGAAATCGGTCCGATACTGATTTAAATAGCTGGATCGGTATCGGTGACCGGATAGTTGTAACCGATCCATGGGGCTTATCCAATGAAATGAATGTACACGTGTAGGTCTACTGTCAAGCATCAGCCATGTCTAACCTACCCAGGCCACACTATCAGCAGCAGGTTTATAAAATGCATCTAGTTCCTAAAATAGAGATTGGCTGTCATTTACTTTGCAACTTAACTTGAAACTAAATTTAACACTGGAATCGGATCGGTACTCGGTATCGGCCGATACCCAAAATGCCGGTATCTGTATCGGTATCGGGACTGAAAAAACTGGACCGTGCCATCCCTACTTTTTAGCAGTTACCATACTTATTTTTTGTATTTGTATTGTATGTATTGTATTTTATCATACAGATTTTTGTGAGACCTGCAAACAGCCAGACCGTTGTCATTTAGTTTTGCCAAACAGTTCCTACAGTATAGGTGTAAAGTACGATCAATTGACCAATGAGTTATGCAGTCATTGTGCAGTCAAGTAAAATAGCTTTCCTGTCAAATAGGAGGTTCTGCAGTTAGTCAGCGCTGTGTCCCAGACTTTACACTGAAAGACCCTTCATACATGACACAGCACTGTTTCACCAAGACTGAAATGTCATCGTCCCAGCTGAACAACAGTGAACCACCAACGCTGTTTCCCTGTACAGGAAGTTCACTCGCCTGCCTCATTTGGCGGGAACACGGCAGAACCTGGTGTATGCCGAGCAGATCAGAGAGGAATGGCTCCAGTTTGGACTGGACTCAGTGGAAATGGTACCCTACGATGTCCTGCTGTCCTACCCAAACACGTCACAACCCAACTACATCGCAATAGTGGATCAAGGGGGCAATGAGGTACACGTACACACACACACCTTAAACACAATAATTCTCACTCATTCACACAGAAGAAATGCACATATATTATATAACGAGTCTCTAAAGCACAGCCACTTGTTTTAAAGGTACTCTATTTAAACATTCATATAGCACCAAACTAGCTCCAATGTAAATATGTAGTGTAATCTAGTTTCTATGTAGTCCTGCATCCTGAGCAGAGAATAATATAATGTGTTGTAATCTGAGCTCCTCTGTTCTTTGTTTTCATAGCCCGCCGGCCACACGCATGTGTGTGTGTGTGTGTGTGTGGCCCACAAAGAATTTGTTTTGGTGTGAGACGCTGGTGCAATTAGTGTGACATCTAGTGGTAGAAAGTCATATAGTCACTTTAAAAAAAAACAACACTGAAATTATAATCACTACTGTACCCAGCTAATGACTAAGACAATAACTACCCTATATTTACCCGTACAACATCATATTGTTTCAGCCACCAGCTGCATACAGTAAACTATTGCTTGCCGCCTCTAATATTCGAGTCTTTTTGAAGGGAATGGTATTATCCATCCACAGAAGGTGCCCATTTCTATCAGGCCAGGGCCATTGTGACATACAGTAGTCTTTAAAATTATTGAGATTTCTACATGTGTACGTCTTCGCTCAGGTTGGCTGAGCGACTGGTATCACAGTGGACAACAAACTAACAATGCTAACTCTGTATGCTCAGCACGCGTCAGTTAACAGCATGGATACAACAGCGCGTTCAAGTCCAAGGTCCATTTATTGCCATGACACAAGTAGTCGTTATAGTGTGTGAATGGGTAACTGTGGTTTCAGTGGATAATTATGGTACAGTGGCAAAAGCCTTCTGACTTCATCTGACCAGTACTGGTAGCTGCTCGTATGAACCTATATGCGCTTTCTCTGGCATTTATGAAAGATTGACATGATCACACGATAGTGATCATGTCTGATCAAACTGATCAATCCATTCAAGCCAAGCCAAGTCAAGTCAATTGACCTATCCCAAGCCCCCCCTTTCACTTGTCCCACCTAGTTAATGTAACTAGGTTGGACAAAACACAATAGGAAGCTATAATAGACTGTTGACTGGAGGTTCCGTCAGATAATAAAAATGCTCAACTGTTATTGGGGGACAAGCTAATAAGTGCGGGGCTTCGGATAGGTAAATTGCATGCAAGTATATAGCCCTTAATCACATTACAGTCTCAAAGGGCTTTGCAAGGCCAAATTTCACAGATGACACCCTTCTAACCTGCTCTGCCTCCGGGGCATGAAAACACTCCAGTAAAAACCATGCGGGTTAAACGGGAAGAAACAGGAGTCAGGAATATGCAATTATATATTGAATGAAATACATCATAAGCTCAATGACACATTGTATAAATTAACTAGTTTTTGTAGTTGTCAGTTAAATGTAATATTGCCAGATGCCACAGAAGGATGTGTTCTGGTCCCAGTTATGGCCATGTCTGTTCAGGTCTGAGGGTGTGTTCTGGTCCCAGTTATGGCCATGTCTGTTCAGGTCTGGGATGTTTCCTATATTGGTCATATTCACTCAGAATACTTTCATTTGAAGTACTCACTCAGGTACAATATGATGCTTGTATGATACTGCACACATAGACACACCTAGAATGGGAGGTTTAAAAAGACCATAACTCACATAAACTTGATATTACACACTACCATTTTATAACCATTAAATAATAAAGGTCCTCCATATTCTTACACCCCGCCCCCTCTCTCTCTCTCTCTCTCTCTCTCAGTTGTTTAGCACCTCGCTGGCTGAGCCTGTTCCCGAGGGTTATGAGAACATATCCAACATTGTCCCACCATACAGTGCCTTCTCTGCCCAGGGTCAACCTGAGGTAGAGTCACGTATTAAACTAACAATTTTGTCATGGCAAACACATGTAATGAATGGACTGCATTTATATAGCCCTTTTTTAACCTTCCGGACACTCAAAGCGCTGCACAGTATTGCCTCACATTCACATGCAAGGCACCACCTGACCAACAGCAGCAGTTAAGGTTAGGTGTCTTGCTCAAGGACATTTCAACACTTGGTGAGGAGATATCTCGTTTCCTCTCACTCAGGGAGAGTTGGTGTATGTGAACTATGGGCGTACGGAAGACTTCTTCCAGTTGGAGAGGGAAATGGGCATCAATGTGACCGGGAAACTAGTCATTGTGAGATATGGAAAGATATTCAGAGGAAACAAGGTGAGAGAGTGTACTGGCGTGGCCTTGCACGCGATTGGAGGATTGTTCTCAAATTACAATGGCTAATTAAGTTAGGTCCTGATTCTCCTAAACCCAATCTTGAGACACATTTCAACCATTCCCCATGTGGCTTCACAGAGTCAGTTTACATGAGTATGAAAAGGCTTTAAGTACTGTTAAATCGAATCACTGTTTTTACAGAATTAGACTTCCTTTAGTCCAAGTACTGTAAATGGATGTGTGAGCTAGCCCCGTGTCGCTCTGCCAGGTGAAGAACGCCATGTTAGCAGGAGCCAAAGGGATCATCATGTTCTCAGACCCAGCAGATTACTGTGCTCAAGGAGTCGAGGTACCTCCTGCACACAGAACAGAACATCCAATTCAAATGAATACTGAGTGCAGGCCAGAAGAGCTGCTTTACTGTTATTAATGTGCAAGAGTGAGGAGATCTGGAGCCCAGATGCCAAACCCATGGAACAAACAATACACATTGTACACGCATCAATTAGACATGGGACGATATTAAAAATGTCGCAATTATCCTCGTCAAAATAATTGCGATAGGCAATTATTTATTATGTTATTATTAAAATCTTAAAATGGAACTAAAACATACTGGAATCACTTTATCTTTTTATTTGTATTATCATGACACATACTGTATATTTTTTTGTGCGATTCTTTTTGTATTTCAAAATCCATGATATCTTTTTTTTATGTACACAATGGGCAAGCCAAGCCTTCAGCCATGGTGGGGATTGACTGGAAAGATGCAGGCTAATAAATACATTAGTAAATCAATACAATTGGACTCCACAAGTTGAGCTACACGGCGTGTGTCAAGTCACTATATTCAAAATATTCATACTTATGTGAGGATATTCATGATTACCATGATAATGGACATTCATCACGATACGATTATCAACAGTATTGTTATCGTAAACGATAGTATCTTATATTGTCCCTAGCATCAGTTATTAACAGAACGGGACAAAACAGAGTGTATGCAGTACTTAAATGTGTGTGTGTGTGTGTGTGCGTGCGCTCAGCCCTACCCTAAAGGCTGGAACCTTCCAGGGGGAGGAGCTCAGAGGGGCAACGTGTTGAATCTGAACGGAGCTGGGGATCCCCTCACCCCAGGATACCCTGCCAAAGGTGTGTGTGTGTGTGTGTGTGTGTGTGCAAGTGTATATCATTTGTGTGTGTGTATGTTTGCGTGCAAAAGTATATAACTACAGTACAGTGTGTGTGTGTGTGTGTGTGCATGCACGTGCGTTTATGTTTGCGTACAAGTACAGTGTGTGTGTGTGTATGTGCATTTGAGTGTGTGTGTGTGTGTGTGTGCATGCATGTGCGTTTATGTTTGCGTGCGAGTACATACAGTACAGTGTGTGTGTGTATGTGCATTTGAGTGTGTGTGTGTGTGTGTGTGTGTGTGTGTGCGCGTGTGTGTGTCTAACATGCCCCTGTCTCTCAGAGTACACCTACCGCTACACCCTTGACAAGGGGGTGGGCCTGCCCAAGATACCAGTGCATCCCATTGGTTATCACGATGCCCATCACCTCCTGACGTACGTACGTGTGTGCCAGCAGGCCAGCTCAGCTAATGCCCCATTGGCCTCCACTACTGACGCTGTGCTCTCTCCTGCTGTAGGAACATGGGGGGTCCCATCCCACCCAACAACTGGAAGGGAGCGCTGAACGTCTCCTACAGGATTGGACCGGGCTTCACCGAAGGCTTCAGTAATCAGTGAGGCATCTGGCCACAGTAGCAATAATGTCTGTCTACTGGCAATAACCTTGAGAAGCAAATAATCAAAACTCACTCACTCAGTCCAAATTTGGTCAATTTTAAGTTATGGGTGCCATTTAGGGGTGCACAATATTGATATTTATCATGAAAATTGCAATATTTATATTAATTTAGATATTTTTAAACATAAGTAAAATCACGTTATGGAAAAATGCATCAAAATATATTCATATCATATCAAAACAACACATGTTCAACTGACAGTCATATTGGACTGGTACAACAACAGTAATTCCAAGCTACCGAGGAGGCATTCCTTTTGGCCACTAATGTTTCCTCTTCCATCTCTATTATGTCATTATCTTCCTCAGCCACACATCTTACTTTTCTGCCTATATCAAACACAACTAAGCCACACAGCCAACAGACGCATCTCTCCACTAAATAAACTGAATATTGCACTTCCTGCAAAATGTTTGATATGATACGATACTGAGTCGATATATTGTGCACCCCTAGTGCCATTTTCCATTTTATGTATTTTAATAAAGTATTTCCATCCATCACCAGTCAACCGCTTATCCATGGTCAGGTTGCGACCCGACCACTCTAAGAACTTCCATAATCTACGAATACAAACAGTGCCAAAACTCACTCTGTCTCGCTGTTGCACGTGATACATTTTCTATTTTCTACGATAGGCAGTGAATAGAAGGCTAGATAGTTAACACAACATTTTCTCAAAATCAGTCTCAATGAGTTGAGGTTTGGAAATGTGCTCCTCATTTGCATGGAATGGTAAATGGACTGGAATGTATATAGCGCTATGCTAACCTTCCTAGCCACTCAAAGCGCTGTACTGCCTCACGCTCACCCACTCACACCCCAATGGCGGTGTCAGCCATGCAAGGAGACACCTGACCACCGGGGGCAATCCGTGTTAGGTGTCTTGCTCAGGGACACCTTGACACTTGAGGAGTCAGCGGGGTTCGAACCAGCGACTTCTGGACAAGCTAAATTATCAAAATAGTAGTTAGCTCATGTTTGGTTTGTCACCATATCTCATCTCTCATTGGTCCCTGACATCCATGCCAAAGGTCGTGTCATGTCTGCGGACCACAACCCCAAAACACACGCACGCACACACCACGCACGCACGCACGCACACACACACACACAATGTGGTAGCTCTCCTGTTTAACTCTAATGACCTGCTGGCAAGTATCCATTATCTGCATGCCACCACCCTTATGCATCCTGTCTGGGAGTACACCCCCCCCCCCAATGCCACACACACACACACTACTGTATCCCAGCCTTGGCAATGCATATTCAATGTCAGGGGGCGGAGCTTCCGAAGGGAGAGGTGTATTTGATTGGATGTTGTGTTGAAATACCATCAATCCTTCTCAAGCATCGCAGGTGTTCAATGAATGCACGTTGACCACACACATGCAAATTAGACCACACGCGAACGTACATAAAGAGTAGGGGAGTGTCTTTGTGACACTTATTTCCATACATACAGGTTAAACAGGTTAAAAAAGCGGCAGTGCCTCAATTATTATTGTCTTATAACTGATATATGTGCCACACCTTTCACATTTCAAACCATCTTATTAGGTACCTTGTGTGCTTTGTGTCAAATGTATTCACACCATGACCCCCTTATAGAGAAGCAGTTATAGCTAGTTTCACTGGGCCAATTTATTATTGATATAATTATATAATGTGTCTGGCTACATTATTGCTTACGACCCCCACTCTGTACTGAAATGTTACTGAACATTGTTATATTTTAAGATCCCCTATTGGAAAATTCTTATTAGTTTTCCCACTTAAATGGTCAGATGTGTTGTCTGAAGGGACCCAAATACACGTTGGACTAATTTAACATAACTTTCTAACTGCAAGATTCTATGAAATCACTGTAAACAATCTGAAACAGAATGTTTGTCTTGAATGGAAAAGAATCAGGATACTACAGATAGCTAGACATAGTTAAGATAATACAACTAAACCATCAGTTACTGACATTCCAGCAAAAAAAAAAAAAGGAATAGTTAATTAGCATAAAAATAAATATATATATATATATATATATATATATGTTATGAGAAACAACAACAAACACGAGACACCATATTGGGAAAAAATACGTGGAACACAATTGAATGAAACACATTTGCCGATGAATAACAACCACTCACACTGAGCCAGTTACGTGACAAAATGGCGGAGTACAATTAATGCATGAGTAATCAGTACCTAGTACTACCTACTAAAGAGAAGATCATAACTCAAAGTGTTTCAACTCTTTAATAGGCAATTATTATTATATTATGTTTTTTTAACCGGGCATTTACATTCCTGACGTTCATAACCATCCTTCATCCTTCTGTCAATGCCAGGAGAGTGCGTATGAACATCCACAGCAACAACCAGGTCACCAGGATCCACAATGTGATTGGTCGGATTAAAGGAGCCCAGGAACCAGGTAGGTTGAAGCACAGCCTCTAATAGCAGATATTATACATGTACTGTAAGACTGTGCAAAATATTGCATGCTTATAGTGCGTATCCTGTATGTTTATATTACTATAGCACATGTGTGTGTGTGTGTGTGTATGTGTGTATAAAGGTTAGGCTCTATTCTGAAGCATTACACTGAGTATCTAACATATGCATGGCATTGCCTAAAACAGATACCTGCATGTAACCTTAGCGGTCACACAGAATAAGCACTGCTCTGACTGTTGAACACACAGAATAAGCTCTGTGTTGTTGAGCATACAGAGTTAGCTCTGCTGTGACTGTTGAACACACAGAATAAGCTCTGTGTTCTTGAGCATACAGAGTTAGCTCTGCTGTGACTGTTGAACACACAGAATAAGCTCTGTGTTGTTGAACATACAGAGTTAGCTCTGCTGTGACTGTTGAACACACAGAAAAAGCTGTGTTGTTGAACATACAGAGTTAGCTCTGCTGTGACTGTTGAACACACAGAAAAAGCTGTGTTGTTGAACATACAGAGTTAGCTCTGCTGTGACTGTTGAACACACAGAAAAAGCTGTGTTGTTGAACACAGCGTTAGCTCTCCTCTTGGTGTTGAACACACAGAGTTAGCTCTGCTCTGTGTTGTTGAACACACAGAGTTAGTTGTATTGTTGAACACAGAGATATCACCCCTCTTGGTGTTGAACACACATAATAAGTACTGCTCTGGTCGTGTCCCTTCAGACCGCTACGTGATCCTGGGAGGCCACAGGGATGCGTGGGTGTTCGGGGGTATCGACCCCATGTCTGGTGCCGCTGGGCTCCACGAGATCGCCAGGAGTGCCGGGAGGCTGCTCAGCAAAGGTGTGTGCGTGTGTGTGCGAACATGCGTGTGTGCGTGTGCGCACGGCACAAGTTCAAGCCAAAGTGTGGTTGGAATTATGATGATGCTAATATTAGGAAGTATGTGTCTTTTGTCTTTTACTGGTTCATACAATGCTCACCACATTCAAGTGTGTGCGCGTGTGTGTGTGCGCACGTGCATGTACGCATGGGTACAACAAACAAGTGTAAAATGTATCCCTACCAATATTAAAATTAAACAAACAAGGCAAATGTAAAATTAGCAACAGTCGCTTTGCTAATCAATGTGTATCGCCTGTAGACATTATTACAACGGTCTCCCACTCGTGTGTGTGTGTGTGTGTGTGTGTGTGCAGGCTGGAGGCCTAGGAGAACTATAGTGTTTGCCAGCTGGGATGCAGAGGAGTTTGGACTTCTTGGATCAACAGAATGGGCAGAGGTACCCCACCACCCCCTTCCACCTCAACCCTCCACCCCCACCCCCATCCCCTCCACCTCAACCCTCCACCCACCCCCCCCACCCCCACGCACACACACATGTCATTTACACACCCACACACACTCAGACTAATGAAAAAATGCAAAGCCTTCAATGCCCCTCTCAACAGGACAATGCCAAGTTGTTACAGCAGAGAGCTGTGGCCTACATCAACGCAGATTCGGCCATAGAGGGTATGTAGAGTATACGGCCGTGTTTAACACATAATTCATAATGGATCATTAATTATCAGCTCATTTGCGTGGCCCTGTACTGTAATCTCTCCCTGTAAAAACATACTGTATATGCATGGTGCCTCTGGTGCCCTCTAGTGGTACAAAACACCATGATACCAACTGAAAATGCCCTGCCCAAAACAAGTGCTTGTAAAAAACGTATGATTTGAATCTGAATCTGACTTGGTGTGTTTATACCACAGGCATGTATACGCTAAGGGTGGACTGCACGCCATCTCTGCACACCCTGGTGTACAAAGTCACCAAACAGGTGAGTCGCCTTAAAGGCAGGGTCAGTCAATCTTGAGCACGCTTGCTATAACTTCGAGCTCAAATCAAATCAAACGCCATCAGACGCTTCACACCACACATATTGAAACACATTGCGAAGCCAAGTAGCATTTTTGTTGTTTATGTTCCTATTTACGGAGCCACGGCTGTGTAGAAGTACTAGATTATATTTTCAGCACGCAAAGAGAGAAGATTAAAGCTAAAGAAATGCGAGGAGATGTGTGGTGAATTGACATAATGTAGTGTAGGAGCCATGTAGTTGCCGACACAGAATCATAGACTGTTGATAGGAGTTTAGAACTATGGTTGCGGGACTATTTGTGTGCCAAATGAATCATTAAACAAACAAACAAATAATTTTCTGTTGGCGCCTATTACTATTATTTACAAATGCGCGTGTCGAACTGTTGTATAAAAGCAAAAAAGTGTTATTGCTTAAGTCTATTCACCTCCCCCCCTATGTTTCTGTCTGTCATTGACTGACCATTTTAGATCACCAGCCCAGAAGAAGGAGAGGATGGCCTTTCACTGTATGACAGCTGGCATAAAAGAGACAACTGGACGAATGTCCGCAATGCCCCCAGGTGTTTATACGTACTACATCTACTGGACTGGCTAGTACCCATCTGCATGCCTACACTAATCGTCCCCATCCTGTTCATCCTCTCCCTATCTCTCTCTCTCCCTCCCTCCCCCCCCCCCCCCCCCCCCCCCCCCCCCCCCCCCCCCCCCCCCCCCCCCCCTCTCTCTTGTAGGATAAGTAAGCTCGGCTCTGGCAGCGACTTTGAGGCGTACTTCATTCGTCTGGGCATTGCTTCTGGCAGGGCCAAATACACCAAGAACCAGGTATCAATGTATCATACGTACAGTGTGCGTATGTAGCATGCATGTCACGGTACTTCGATGTGATATTATAGCACATCTCA
The DNA here is from genome assembly GCA_027564635.1 of Typhlichthys eigenmanni. NCBI lineage: Eukaryota > Metazoa > Chordata > Actinopteri > Percopsiformes > Amblyopsidae > Typhlichthys > Typhlichthys eigenmanni. The sequence continues at coordinate 14,288 of JAODUK010006044.1, read as the reverse complement.
ATGTTCATGTTTGAAGCACAGCCCTGTATGAAAATGCTCATGACAGTAGCGGGAGGTGTAGAGAAGAGCTACAGTCTATTAGCTTGGCAGTGGGAGGTGTAGAGAAGGAATTGAGTCTATTAGCTTGGCAGAGGCAGGTGTAGAGAAGGGCTAGTCTAATATATAGGGGACAGGATGGTCTAGTGGTCTGGGTGTTAAACCCCGGTGTTGACCTACCTGTAAGTATCCTTGAGCAAGATGCCTAACCCCCTAACTGTTCCCGGTGGTTGGTCGCACCTTGCATGGCAGCAATCACCATCGGTGTATGAATGTGTGTGTGACTGGGTGAATGTCAGGCAAAATACTGTAAAGCGCTTTGGATAAAAGCGCTATATAAATGCGCACATTTACCATTTTAATATATTGGCAGCAGGAGGTGTATAAAAGGGCTAGAGTCTAATAGCTTGGCAGCGAGAGGTGTAGAGAAGGGCTAGCTAGAGTCAATTAGCTTAAAACAGGGAGGTGAAGGGCTAGTGTTCTATCGTTGCAGAGAGAGGTGTAGAGAGGGCTAGTGTTCTATCTTAGCACAGAGAGGTGTAGAGAGGGCTAGAGTCTAGTAGCTTAGCACAGGGAGGGGTAGAGAAGAGACTCAGGTGTGCGAGGGTCATCTCTTGAGGTATTTGCTGTGTGACGGTAGCATTCATCCTTATCCATCCTTAAAAGCTTTCAAGTTACTGACATTACAAACTGCCGTGTGTGTGTGTGTGTGTGTTTGTGTCCGCCCTTCTAGAAAGCGGAGCGCTACAGCAGCTACCCTGTGTATCACAGCGTGTACGAGACCTACGACATCGTGGCCAACTTCTACGACCCCTCCTTCCGCCGGCTTCGGGCCGTGACGCAGGTGAGGGGCGCCCTGGTCTTTCGATTGGCCAATTCACGGCTCCTCCCCCTGGACGCCACGGAGTACGCGGCCTCGCTGGGGAAGTACGCCGAGAGCATCACAAAGCTGGCACAGCAGCATCCTGACGAGATGGAGAGGTACACGGTGACATTTGGTAGGTGGCCATCATGAAGCCTCATTCTTTTTTTGTTTTTAAAATAAAAATATATCTGTATTTCATATAACATAATCGAAGTTTCAAATAATCCGTTCCCCTCTACAGTGTACTTTGTTGACGCTCTCTAAATGCGCGTAACTGTAATAGTGAAACCGGTTAATCTCTGCATCCCTAGTACATAGAATAGAACATGTTATTTCCTTAACTCTTCTATTTGCATAGGCAATGCTGCTAAAGTAAATGTAATAGTATTCTTCTGTATGCTCTTTGTACTAGCTGACAGAATACTGTTTGCTTTCTTGTCATATGCATAGCTAGCCACTGTATATAATTAATATACTGAAAGGTTCAGTGCAAAATAGCTCAGGGCCTAACCCTGTCAAACAACTATTCACTTGAAACAGTATGTAGATAATAAAAAGCAATTGTACAGACAAAAAAAAAAAAAAAAAAAATGAAGCCTCATTCTTATTAAAAGTAGGGTCTGCTAACTTGGAGATCAAATCAAAGCAAACTCCCTCAGAAGCTTGGATTTCATCCAATCAGGAACAAGTAGGCTATTTAGCCACAACCTTACTCATGACCAATGAGTGGAACAACATGATAGTAAAGAGCAGAAGCCTTTCATTGGTATTCATAATTCACTCAATGGTCACTTGTAATGTTCGTGACCCACTCTCTCCCACTCAGTCAGTGACCCACCTGTGGGTCCAGACCCACAGTTTGAAAACCGCTGGCACAGTTGGTCTGCTCCAGGGCGTTCACAAACCCGCAGGTATAATAACAATTCGCCATCGTGCAATCGCGCCTGGATTTTTAAATGGAATGGGAGATGACACTGGGATTGGTTTATCAAATGTTACGGCCATGAATAACGAAGAGAGTACGTGCAACACTTTTGATCCATGCACCTGGCTCACTGACTCAGCAAAAGTGGATTTGGACACACCCTAAATGCAATTTGCACCTCACGCTTTAGACCGTTAAAATAGAGCCCACTGTTAATTTTAGCTCAAAGTCAGCAAGCGTTCTCAAGAATAACTGACCCTGCCTTAAAGCTCAGCTTGATACTCCTTATTACCATTCAAAATTATTATATTTTAATGAATTAATGATCCCAGAATTGATGACTGTTTAAACACATCACCTTGTTCTCCAGATTCGTTATTTTCTGCGGTGGAGAATTTCACTGTTGCAGCAAGGGACTTCCATACACGCCTTCACAATGTTGACAGAACAAAGTAAGTGTGTGTGTGTGTGGCAAATTCACTACCACTGGGCATGTGACCTAATAAGTATTTGAACATATGGGTGCTTCCATATGTTCAAGTATATCTCTACTCCAACACACCTGACTCAAATTAATGGGTCGTTAAAGAAGCCTGATAACGCCTCCATCCAGGACCAGAATTGAATAGCCCTGCTGTACAGTACATGTATAATAATCTTTCCTAAATGAATCCTTATATGGGGGATGAACTACATTCAGCATAATCTGCACTGACCAATTACAGAGGGAACGCCTTAGCAAGGGAGGCCATAGCCCAAGGGCTCTAGCATCTAACACTAGTGTTCTTGTGGTGTCGCAGAGTGAGGTTTACTTACTTTCTTACTGCACAGCGCTACCGCTGAGCACCGTTACACATGCATGCACATTACAGTGTGTAAAGCACATTGAATTGTCACCCAGTATGAAATGTGCTTTACAGTAAAGCTGCCTTGCCATGCAGTGCTTGCTCATCACTGCCCTCTTGTGGCCAAAGATCACACACTCGTGCATTATACAAAATTAAGTCCCAGCTAGAGGTCTTCACGAGTCAAAAACATTTGACCCGATCTGAAATTAACCAAGGCATTTTTCGCCCGACCCAATTTGCATAAATTAAAAACGTATAAATTGAGATCCGATCCTAACTGACCCGAAGTATCGTGGATTTATTTTTTAAACGGACCCATACTTGTTCGGGTCCAAAAGATCCGCTGAGTACGTAAAGAATAAACAGAACCTTACAATTATGTAGCAACAGGCGACGCAAGTTGCCTATATGTTCAGGGGTGCTGGCAATAGCAGGCCCATCGCTCACCGGCGCCACTGAATGAACCTGCTGTTTCGTCAAATCATGACAAAGGAATGCTGTTTTTTTCAGTTTTAACATTTTGTAATTGCGCATGCATATATATATATATATTTTTATTTTTTTTTATTTTAAGATCTACATAATTATCGGGTCCAGTCGGTAAATCGCATTTACCCGAGAATCATAGGATTTATGTCTAATCTGACCCAGATCAGAGTCAAACACTCAAAAGTTGGACCTGGTAGGGTCTCGGGTCGGGTCTTGGAGGATCAGTGAAGACCTCTAGTCTCAGCCTCAACCAGTTATAAGCCATTTGTCACAAAAGCAACTCGTGCTGAACGTCTGATGCATAGCCTCTTGTCAGCACGTGTGTCCCTCTGCCTAAAAGTTGCATTGTGTGTGTGTGTGTGTGTGTGTCAGTTCTCTAGAGCTGCGTATGGTGAATGACCAACTAATGTGCCTGGAGAGAGCCTTCATCGACCCTCTAGGCTTACCTGACAGACCCTTCTACAGGTCAGTATGCACAGTATACATATATACTATGCACATTAAACACGTATACTAGGGTTGCACGATGTTGATAAAATGTTATATTGCAATATTGATTATTATAATTGCAATATCGATATTCATTTAAATATTTTAAACCTAAGTAAAAATGCACAGGTTATGGGAAAATGCATCAAAATATATTAATAACATATGAATAGAACACATTTTCATATTACACTGGAACAAGTCATTCCAAGCTACCGAGGAGGCATTCTTTTTGGCCACTAATGTTTCCTCTTCATCTCCAGTGTCGTTGTCTTACTCAGCCACACATCTGACTTGTGTCTACATCAAACAACTAAGCAGCAGCTTTAAGAATGAATGCTCTACTTCTGTTTCTCTCCTATAGGCATGTGATCTTTGCTCCCAGCAGTCATAACAAATACGCAGGCGAGTCGTTCCCGGGAATTTACGACGCGCTGTTTGACATTAAGAACTCACCTGATCAGCAGGAGGCCTGGAGGGAAGTCAAGCGACAGATCAGCATCGCAGCATTCACCGTGCATGCTGCTGCCATGACGCTAACACCCCCCGCCTGAACACACACACCAAACCCATCACCTGCTACAACCGAGACAGGATTACAATGACTTTTTAAACAGCAGGATGATGATGGAAGATGGCCTACCTTGTCCTGCGTGGCAAATGACAGCATATTCCATTCACTGGTGCTGACTTGGCAACACACATGCCGTCTACACATAGACAGTCTGAATGCTTGAGCTCGTCATCACTCATAAACCCCGATATCCCCCAAGGAAGGCATCTTCACAATGAATGGTTAATCACAGCCATCCATATCAGATGGCAGGAAGGAAGACCATTTGCTAGACAAAATAAAGTGTAATGTGAACAATAAGTGTGATATATTAACTTATTTACTTAAGGCACACAGTATTTTGTTTACACCAGTGTGTACAAATATAGCAAGAGCTGCAGGACATAAGACCTAACAGGCATTGCATTGTATTCATAAACATCTGGCACAGATTTGTAGCTAGGCAGAGATCTAGGCTGGTTAGATTTTTATTTACATGGCCATTAGAATAGTGATTGCTGTAATTGCAAATAATAATTAATAATAATAATAATAATAATAATAAGACAGAAGCCAATAACATACCATGTGTAAACTATGAGTAAGAAGATAATGATATAATATTGAAAACTTGCACATATTTTGGTAACGCCTTTCACCTTATACACTTCTAAATGAAGTAATTAAATAAATAAATGTATTTGTTTCTGTCAGAGCTACACAACTGCTGTCACATACAGCCTAGCGTATGTGTATAAGACAATCCCCTGAATATTTATATTTGAGCTAAGACACTGGAGAATAGTGAAACTCTTTACAGGGAGGGGGTGGGTTAAGAGCTATGCTGTGATTGTCTACCCCTGGTGTTGACCTTGTGGAAGGGTTGGCAGATAGGCGTGCCCAGGTGACCGGCTCAGTCTTCTTTATATAGAGACCTCCATCTTGGCAGTCATCGTGTTTACAACACTGCTGTTCACATCAACTGCCTGATGGGGGAGACAAAGACAGCGTTAGACTATCTTCACCAAACTTAACCCCGCAGGAGACACCTGGGGTCCTACACACACACACAGTATTAACAGTATTAGTACCAAAATTAGCAAATAAAAGCACACGCTACTGTGGTGAAGTTCCTTGGACATTATGCAGCAGACATGCCTGTAGCGACCACTGCTCACATGCCGCTTAACTTCACAATGAGTTTCAATGTGTAGCTGAGCTTCTGAGAGTTTGTTTTGATTTGATGTTCTCAAGGATGACAGACCCTGCCTTGCAGCCCGGTTGAAGCCTTGGATAAAAGCATCTGCTAAATGCTGTAAATGTTGTCAGTCATTCTCACATGCTAACTTCCATGTTAACTCAAAACAGTATCGCTCCACTTTATGTTCCAATTTACTGAGCCAGGGATGTGTCGAAGCATCGGATTATTTTTTCAATATGCACAGAGAACAGTAAGATAACGAAATGCGGGGAGATATTTGGTGAATTTGACATAATGTGTATTGACTTACAATGTCCTGAGCCACATTAGCTAGCTCTGACTGGGGGATGCTGAGACGTTCCGAGACGAGATAATCTCTGCACCTAGTCCTGGGTCTTCCCCGATGCCTCCTCCCAGCTGGACGTGGAAGCATCGTTTTCCTTATGTTGAATTTACCACAATACAAACAAAACTGGTTTATTGGTGTCGTGAGTCAATGTATGACCGTTTCTTTTGCACCCATCACCCCCTGGTCTGGCTGCACCACCCCACAATATCCTGTAGAGGGGGGACACTCATACCACATAAACACACAAAACTGCATATGCGTAATATCATTTTAACTTGGCAATCAGTTTAGGGCTGTTATAACAGCATACATATATACATATATGTCTCATTTACATTTGCCAATTGCCTTTACTTCATACCATCTTTTGGTGGAAACATCTGGAAGACACCTGGACCAAGAACATTAAATATTATGAAAGCTGTGTCAGGCTGTGTTCCAAGATTTCCTACATTTACCACAATATGCCAGATGCTGAACTCTCCAACGTGCCGAGAATTACATCCACATGTCCAATCTACACCTTAATTATTGTAATTGTAGGTTACGAACTGCTAAGTTACCCAATTGTTGTTGCAATATGAAATAAATACAATGCTATGTAGTCTACATAATTAATTACATTATGATCCATGTTTACTTTATTTAAAATAGGAAAGAAAACAAAGACAAATAAAGAATTTGCTTTTCCACACCCTTTGCACACTTAATATACATAGTATAAATAAAACAAACTAATTTAGGCTCTTCTGGGGCCTCATTTATATAACTCCACATCATATGTAGTCAGAAAAAAACCACAACCTTAAGTACAAATAAGGTAAATGCATACGCCAACAAAGTCAGATTTATAAAACCTTGCATGGTTAGCTACTTATGCATGCTAAATTCACTGTATAAAATAACAATTATGCAAAATGTTGCACTACAACAACTACCTTCTAGCCACACCCTGTTATAACCTAGACTGGCTCCACCCTCCTATTGCTCTTAGCTGAATTTTCTCTGAGATTGTAGTCTCAAAACCCTGTTTGCTTTAGCGTTTTCACAGTCGCCATGATCGGTCCGCCAGCAGGGTGGCTATGATGCTGAAGTCCAGTGGAAATGGTGGTTTGAAGCAACAGCGATTGGTGAAATGCTGCTCCAATAGTACAATATAATAAATGAACCAGAGGTCTACTCCCAGTAGGACACAATGACTGTTGACACTTCACACTGGAGCGTGTAGACCCTGTTCACTGTTCAAGTGAATCTGGTTAAACAAGTAATGTCGTAGTGAAGACCACCTAACCTGAGACCAAGTCATGACCAAGGCAGGGCGGGACTGAGTCAAGACCAAGACCAGACCAGTGCAAGCCCCACAATGCATGACACACTTACAAACCATAGGCACTTCTCAAATTAATCTTCAAGATCCCATAAAAACGCACAAATATTAAGATTCCTTTTCATTCACTGTTTTTGAACCGGGGCGTTTTACATCCAATCACAGTGATTAGGTTAAATAATAGACAATGCACTGGTAATGTTATATTCACGCAACTGTGGTCTTGAACGGTCTTGAAATAAAAAAAGTCCTGTCTGAAGCAGAGTAAAAATGTGGTTGATTTCCGAAATAAGATCCAGACCTTCCAAACATCCAGTCACAATACACCAGGCTAGTTAAAACCCCCACACACCTAAGTGAACAATAAACAGCCTTAAAGTAAGGTTAAAATACCTACTATGTAGAACATTTGAATGATTTGATACATTCAGTAAGCCTTTTAACCAGGCAGTAAACCTAGCAGTAAACATGTAACACTTTATGTAAGATAATAGGCAACATGACTATTGTGTAATGTGAACAATTACTGCCAAAAAAAAAAGAAATACAAGATCCACGCAGCACTGCATTATTAATCTCAGAGTACCCTCCATGGAGTTTTACTTTGTTATTATAACGCATGAGCCCAGGCATACTTCCCGCGTCCACGGACTGCATGTGGAAAAACGTATATTGTTGCGCTTTAAGCCCGCGCACCTCCAAACTGTTCTGTCGGACATGTGCACGTTGACTGCTCATGTGCGACAGGCTGAAACCCACTACAGAATGCAATGAATGGCCTACTCACAATTAAGTGTTTTGGGCATATCAAATATATTTCTTAACAACACCAATATTGTTCACAGGAAACAAAGTGTGCACATAATCATAGTAATAAATATCGCTAATTCTAAAGTTTTTTTGTATACAGACATAGCCAATGCGTCCACGTGAAGTATGCTTGGAACAGCCCGAGCGCTCCCGAGGACACTCATTTGGGCAGCAAGTGGCACAGTGGTAGAGCGGGGCGATAGGTAGTCACTGGTTTGAACCCCGCTAACCCCTCACCAAGTGTCGAGGTGTCCTTGAGCAAGACACCTAACCCTAAATGCTCCCGGTGGTCAGGTGTCTCCTTTCCTGACATCGCCATCGGTGTATGAATGCGAGTCAAATAATGTAAAGCGCTTTGGATAAAAGCGCTACATAAATGCAGTCCATTTACCATTTGGTAGTATGCCTGGGCCTTAATATGGTTTAATTAATTGCTATTTCTTTCCCCCCATAATTTTACATAGAGATAGGTAAACTTTAGAGCAAATTTGTTTGTTCTAAATACATGACTTGGCACAGAAAGTGGCGTGCTCAGTCTTTTCTACACAGGCTGCATTTGCAAATGAGGCCCCCTAGTGTCCAATGCCGCATCAGCAGTTGGCTTCTCAACGCCGTAGGGCGTACCAATGCACCAAATGTGCCAACAACAACAACAACAGTTGCTACATCTCAGTCAAACGTTATCGCCATAGCCACCAACCAACCAGCCAAGTAGTGAGCGAGAGCAGACGAGATGGTTCACGGTGAGCTGCTCAGGGGCCAGACTGTAGAGCTTCACTCGTCCTTCTGGGTCAGCTCCCTGTGGCACTCCGCCAGGCTGCCCTGCCTGTCGTCCGGGGCCTTTCTGATGGCCTTCTGCAGCAGCTTGACCACCTCCTCCACGCCGCCGACGTGCGGGTCGCGGTTGCGGGCCAGCATGGCGCCCAGCAGCTGCCGGTGGACGTCCTCGCAGAGCAGGCCGCACAGGAAGCGCAGGGGCATGTCGAAGTGGCCCGGCGGGCGGCTCTGGAAGCGCTTGATGGCAGAGAGGTACAGGTCCGCCGGCGACTTGCTCTCGGTGAACGTCATGGAGAAGTGCAGCGGCGAGGTCTCCAGCACGTTCTTTGCGTTCATGAAGTACATTAGGAAGATGTACACGGCGGCCATGAACTCCTTGAGAACAAACAAACCATTCAGTGTTTTGTTATCGGAATACGACCTGTAGAGCCATTTCCAACCCATTAAATCCAGATTCATAGAAAAAACAGGAATATTAACACCAGTGTTAATGTGTCTCTCATCAAAAAACACAATTTATGGTGCAATTACTCTAACAGTTTACAGACACCACTGACTATGCCATGCATAGCTCCATATCTGCATTCAATGTTTTTTTATTTATTAAAATTACAGCGACAAATATGGTTTTATGACAAATCTGCTTAATGGTCGAGTTAAGCCATATAGGCTATTGTTCATCCGAGGTTCCTGGGCAGGTGTAAAGCCACAGACATAATACATTATATTAAAACAGGTCAAATAGCACTGGATAGAATGTGTGTTTCAAAACACATCTGAACCAAAATAGAGAAGCTTAACTTGTAAGACCCAATGTGATAAATGTACGACGTCACTTAGCTCTCCAGTTGCACATTTACAAATGCTTATTTTCGTTTTTATTTTTTTTAAACACACATTTACCATTAATGGCAAGATAATGGAACCTATTGGCTATGTAAACTTAGTACTGCAGGGCTTTACCTGGACAGTCAAATGTATGAAACAGTACTTCCTCTTCCCATTGGCTGACTCTGTGGGGAGGTCAGTGCAGAGGCCAGAGAACACAGTGACCTCTTTCAAATCCAGGTCGTGCTCGTTGACGTCCTCCTGGTAGAACACACAGGTGTTCTTCTCCAACATCTTCAGGGCCATCTTTCCCATCTTCATCAACGTCTGCCTGTCCTTATCTGACCATCTCTGTGGGGAGAGGAAGAGTTAGTCAACAGGGGTGGGACAAAACGGCACACACACTCTTCACTTAAGAGGAGATAACTATATGAAGCAAGGAATTCTTGGTTCATATACAACAACAAAGCCGTAGTACTACCAGAGCACTACGCTTTGCTTAATGCGTTTCAACGTGTGAGGCGGCGCCGGAAAGACATTGTTTTCATTTGAACTCAAAGTTAGCCAACGTTAGTTAACGTTCTTGAGAATAACTGACGCTGCCGTTGATGCACACTAAGCTAGCTCTGTCGATAACTGATATGACCTATTGATGATCGAGACGATCACACTACCAGCTGGTTCTCCTGTTGCCCATAGTAGCGGAAGAGTTTGCGGTTGGTCTGGACCACCATGATGTGGAGGTAGAAGGGAGTGAGCTTGGGGGCGTCCCGGCCGTACTCCGGCTCCAACAGACTCCGTGAAAACAGAGTGGCCACCATCCAGCACACGAACGGCTGCCGGCACAGCATGTTGAGCGAGGGCGTGCGCTTGTAGTGGCCCACGATTCTCCCCGCGAGCTCCTTGTCACTGAAGCGTCTCATCAGGTAGTCGTCCTTCATCTCGTCACTGGACGGATTGGGGGGGAGAGAAGGTCTCGCGTTACGTTTGACTGGATTTACATTTAATTCAGCTGACTCAAGTCATTGGTTATGATGATTGTAGTCTACTGGCAAGAAACAAATGCTTCAGGATTTGTTTTACTGGAGAAAGGATAGACAAGGTTTCCACTCCAAGTCAAATGTGACAGTCAGTAGGCTGACAATTAAAAAAAAATACAAAATAAATAAGTGACAGCCAGTACAGTAACAAGAAATTGAATGTGAGGATATTTTGCGTTTGTACTAATGTAAGAATTTAGACAAATTTCATGATTTGTGGAGTCATCTCAAAATATAATACCACATCCAGTACGATTTTGATGAATGGCAACTAAAATTAAAATGTAATGCTAGCAAAGTTCTCCGAGTTTCCAAGCTTCAGCCTAAAAATTTATAAAACTCCCTGACTGTCCATGTCTGGAAAATGCTTGTAAAAATTCTACGATATTCCAGAAATTCCAAGACAAGTGTGAACCTCGGGAAAAAAACTTTTGCAGAGTGTAACCACGTACATTTTTACCAGTCAGTCATATTTTATCACCACTAAAACAGTTGTTATACAGTGAACGTTGTTATAATTTACATTACGTGCACATTGACTAGCATTGCACCCACCCCCAAGCCCCTCACCACACACACACACACACACACACACACACACACACACACACACCTAAAGCCTTGTATCTCCGTGACAACGTCTACGAAGTGAGACGGTATGGTTGAGACGGCTGAGCGTCTGCCCAGGATCCAGATGCGGGCATTAGGCAGAAGATTGCCCCGAATCAGATTGACAATCAGAACGTCCTGGTCTGCCGGAGTGTGGATGTCAGTTAAAACAGGAGTGTTCTGGAGAGGACAGGAGAAACACAAGTCAAGCTTCCTAAAATATATACACTATATAGCGTCACCAAGAGGGGTCGCACGACAGTCAATCTGCATGTACCGTACCTCCCAGTCCAGTGGAGACTGGTAGCAGTCGAAAGAGTCCATGATGATGAGAAACCTGCAGTCGGGGTCCTCCAGGTAATCTAGGTGTTTTATTTCACGGCACACCTGATGGCCTATCACCTCCATAATGGACATCTCCGACTCAAAGTGTTTGTGCTTCCTTATATGGTAGAGGCTGTGGAACGCAAGCCACAACACATACTGGAAGTCCTGTGAACGACAGATGCCAACATAGAATAAATCGGACAGCTATAGTTGTCATATTGTTTCATTCTACCAGGAATAGCGATGTTGCTTCCTAACAGTATATATTAAGGTAAGCATGGGACCATATGAAAAAAATAATATCACGATTATCCTGGTCAAAATAATAGCGATAGACGATATCTCAATTATTTATTATATACATTTCTTAAAATGTCTCTAAAACCTATATAATCACTTACATTTTGTTATTATGACAAACATTTTTATTATCATGACACATACTGTATAATTTTGTGTGATTTTATTTAGGGTTTTAAACCAGTATTTCAACAAATGCAATTTTTTTTTATGTAGGGACACAATGGCTAAGCCTTCAGCCATGGTGGTGATTGACAGGAAAGATGCAGGCTAATACATACATTAGTAAATCACTGGTTTATTAAGCAGCACTGGTTAGAATGGTCAGATGATAGTATTTTTATTATAATAGTTTTATGGATTTTATACAGGTTCTTATTTTACATATACATGTATACATGTATGAATATGTATGGTTCTATGAACTGTTAGAATCCATGTTTGTCGGTTGCCTTTGTCATGATGAACTGCGAGGATGATTCTTTTACTGCCAGACAAATCGACCTTTGGGTATTAATAAAGTAACCTAATCAATACAATTATACTGTACAAGTGAAGACAATAAAATATTCATACATGTGAGGATATTCACGATTATCACGATAATGAAACAACACGATAATCTTCAGTATTGTTATTGCGATAAACGCTGAAATCATATATCGGCCCATCCCTAGCGCTTGGCGCTAGAAGTCCTTCCAGGAACATGAAGAGCAGCATGCTTTAAAAGATGTAGTAAGTCAGCTATTGCCAACTGTCACAAAATATCTCCTGGCATTTCGCTATCTCTACAGTTCTGTGCGTGCTGAAAGAAGTATCCGGTGCTTCTACACAGCACTGGCTGCGTAAATAGGAACATAAAGTTTCAATATCTAGGGGAGGTGACGTTGGCAAACGACCCCGCCTTCAACAGTCTCCGTATTCACTCACACTGCTCCATTGCCAAACAACCATGCCCCTTGGCTTCACAATGCGTTTCAATGTGTGTGGGGGGGGGCGTCTTCACTCACCCGGTTGGCCCTGTCTTCACCCCAGTCCAGGCCGAACTTGCCCGCCAAGACCGACATGCCCATGCCGGGAATCCCAGTGGTCACCACGGTCTTCACCAGCGCCCCGTCTTCTCTCCGCAGACGGAACAAATTGGCCGCCGCGACGAGGGTGTCGGGGGCGGGGAGCCGCGGGGGGTAGGGGGGGTGCGCGCGGACCTCGTGGAAAGGGTCCACTCCTCCGTAGGAGCAGGTGGAGACGCGGGGGTCCACGTAGACCGTGTCAAGCAACTGCTGGCGGCCCGCTTGGGCGATGCCCTCGTAGAGCACTTTGTGTCTCCTGATCAGGTCCTGCTTCAGCTCAAAGCGGATCAAAACTGCCGGCGAGAGGAGGGAAAGGCAACGTGGTTAAAAAAAAAAATGCTAAGACACTTGATATAACTAAATGGGTGTCCCATCAAAGTGTCACCAAGCAATGACATTGAATATTAGGGACATGTACATCTAAGACACTGGATATAACTTAATGGGTGTCTCATCAAAGTGTCACCAAGCAATGACATTGAACATTAGGGACATGTACATCTAAGACACTGGATATAACTAAATGGGTGTCCCATCAAAGTGTCACCAAACAATGACATTGAACATTAGGGACATCTACAGTTTGCCATACATTTTGCATGATGTTCTTCTACTATACATGAAACTAGAAACATTTAGACAACAGCAGATGACAAACAAGCCCAGCAGAATTACCCTTCTTGCACATCTTTTCCAGTTCCCCGGCCTCGTCCGGCTTGTGGATGCTCTCCAACACGTTCAAGGCAGATTTGAGGGCAAAATCGTGACCTGCAACAGAGTGAGTGACCATCGTGTGCTACTGCTAAGCAAAAGCTACAGCTAGTTTCCGTGTTAAAGTTAGCTAATCGTGTCATTTTTACCACCAACATGCTGATTTAATAAAGCATTACGAACACAACATAAAGTGTAAGAAAACCATGAACACCATTAGAAACGCACATTCTGGATTCTCTAGATGACACTGCAGCAGATTGCATTTAATCTCACAACCCCCCTAGATCAATCCTGTGACCCCAAGACTGATCTGAGACCAGCCCGTGTGCTTACCCAGCACCTGGATCATGAGGTCCACCAGGTCCAGGACGTCGCAGGGCAGCACCTGAGGCAGGGTGAACTTGCCCTTGTTCTGACACAGGCTCATCTTGAAGTCACACAGCTCCTCTTTGGTCAGTTCTGACAGGACAGCCTGCATGCTCTGCAAGGACACACAAGGGGCCGGCGGACATCATTAAGCCTAGCTAGCCTACATAATGTGTGCATGTTAAGAGTCAAGATTAAATAAACTATTGTCGATCACATAGATAGAACATTTTCTTTGGTTCAGGGCTGAAACACTGTATGAGACTCCAAACAGCGAGTCCCACCATCCAGTCTATTCCGATTAGTTGTGACAGAGCATGGTAACCCCTTGACCCTACCAGAATAAATCCCATGTTAACATGTAA
>JAODUK010006019.1:0-32393 GCA_027564635.1 Typhlichthys eigenmanni | reverse complement strand
CCCCCCCCCCCCCCCCCCACTTTCTCATACGGAAACAGCCACAGCTAGACATTCCTTCAAGTCTGTTCATTCAATCTCCGTGTGTAGTGTGCCTCTACATCAAGTCTAAATCAAGCATGAAGTGTTGCCAAGTTGGTGCATCTGGTGGCTGTCATGTTACATCCGCGGCAAATATGATGCAGCCAGGCACAGAGAATCAAACGCAGGCCTGTTTATATCTCAGGTGTTGTGTGTGCCCTGCGCACGGCGACGTTAAAACCGTTTGCCATAACCGTAAAAAGGTAACGGCGCTTTCATTGTCAAATTTGCTCTCTGCCCATCCCTCAAGGGAGCAGTGGGCAGCCGCTGTGCAGCCGCTGTGCAGCCGCTGTGCAGCCGCTGTGCAGCCGCTGGGCAGCGCCCGGGGAGAGGCCACTGTCGCTGGTCAGTGGCACTGACTGGAGACCCATGCAGACACTGGGAGAACATGCAAACTCCACACAGACACACACAGCGGTTGAAGAATCCGTAGTCTAATTTTGTACCTGCTTACTCAATGCCTAAGCTATAATAAATAGCATGTCTGCGTTTGTGCGGACATACTGCATAATATATTGCAAAACACGGAGCCTGCGGAAACTGTGCTCGCTCAACAGAAAAGGAGATGAACGTTCTAGTATTTAATATTTGTACACATTCTTCGAAGCACCGCTGTTTGACAGGGCTGGCTAGATTGCGAGCCTCGTCTCTCGTAGCCTCCGGGCCAAGCTCGAATCAGGATCTAATTTAGGTGTGTGTGCGCGTGTGTGTGTGTGTGCTATTCTGTGCAGTCTCTGAGTACAGAGGCGTGTGCCTGTATACAAAGAGACTAACAACATGGATAAACCTGAAGTGTCATTGTCTGCTGTTTTGCACGGACTACCGAAAACTCTGTGCATGCACAAGCCATCATCACCGTCACCATCTCTCTTCTAGAGCGCATCATCTATGTAAATGGGCCCTCCACACTCCTGTGAGCACTCCACCGGGGGCCCAGCATTCACAGACAGACACAAAATACACGTGCACGCGCACACACACACACACACGTTCAGTCAGAGGCCAGCCGCTGAAGAGTGGGGAGGTTAAACAGATGGCATTGGCTGTATCCGTTACACCGATTACCCAAAAGACACAGTCAGTCTCTCTCTCTCTCTCTCCCTCTCTCCGCCTGCCACTACTGGCTGTGTGAGCTCACCTCATTTAACTGAATGGTGTTTTGATGATGCATGGTAACATTAGAGCTGCCCGCTGTTATACTATCCTAACTATCCATTTCTGTTCCTTGTGTATAGAAATGCTCTGTTTGACTGGGCAAAGCTAGTAGGCACTGTGCTATACCCACGTGTTTGTGTCTAGCTGTGTGTGTGTTGAGTGTGTCCATATTTTAGTTTAATGTGATCGTAATTGGATTCAGTAGGAAATGTGTAACGCATCATATTGCACTTTACGACTGCGTATACAAGAGACACACACACGCACGCTCCAATGTATTCATTTGAGAGCCCTGCCATACCGGGCAGCTGTATGAAGGTCAAAGCTGTGAATCCCAATAAAATGCACACCTGTGACTCCACGGTTGGTGGTTTTAAATGGAAACATAAACTAAAGCTAGGAGTCAATAAATATTTGCGCAGGGTTTGAACGTTTTTCACAACAAGTGATAATGACTGAGATTCGCTTTAATAATTTATCTAGATTTAAAATGTTGCAGGTACTGGCTTACAATCAGTGACGCATTGCCATCAATCTACAGGATATAGAACATATTCTATCTAAGCTAGTGTGTATCCTATACATACTTCTAGCGCTCTTTCACGTGCACAGTCTTTTAGATTCTAGACGTATCGCAGAGCAAGGTCACACAGGCATATAGAACACATCTATACAATAACTAGCTTTACTTTGTCAAGTCGGTTTTGTGAAATGGTGACATAATGGACTGCATTTGTCCTTGTGCGTTAGACAGCGCCAAGCACGGCCGTTTGATCTCTCCTGGGCCCAGGCACTAAACATCAGACGTTAAACTGGATACAAAGAGGTGGTGTGCTGCCATCTGTCTCTGGAATCTTCGAACATTAGCGAGTGTCAGTATGCGTAGATACATTGCGTCCGTGTTATGTTAATGGTGTTGCCCTGTGTTGGTTTATGCATTGTGTTTTAGGGGCTTGTAGTGTGTAGTAGTTGTGTTGTCCTGCAGGGTATTGTATGACTTTAAAATAAAGTGGTGTATTACCTGTTCTTTATTAAACGCTCTCGCTCTCTCCCACTCCTCACTTGACTTCTATCATACAGTAGTTCATCAGAGCAATTTTCTCGTCTGAATACAGTGTTTAATAATAGCACACACACAGACATACATACCACAGTGCCATCTCTGGTATGCATGTGTGCGCTCTGCTTGTTGAACGGTTTTCATAATTTACACTTGCACTTTTTTTTTTTTTTTTGCCGTCTCCTCTTCTCATATCTTATACCATACCATTTAGGGTGGTCCATTACAGGATGGGAAGAATGTTTCACGAGACAAAGCCCTCTGCGCTCGGCAGCCTCCACTGTCGCCGTGCATGCTGGGATGTCAGGACTCTCCAACAGAATTGCATAACAAACAGACATCTGGCACATTAACTTTCATTATAGCCTTCACCCCAAACTAAAGCATGTACTTTATAAATGCACTAACCTTGCTCCCTTCTTGAATACAGGCAAATCTGAAGACCTAAAAATACCTGATTAAGATATATCTATAAATACATGCAAACATACAATGTAGTAAAATATTTGACTTAGACGAGTATACATTTTAGAAACAATTAAATATAGGTACAAATAAAGATTTGGAAAATAAAAACATCATGAAATAATATATGGTTGTTGATAGGAGTTAGGTGAGTGGAACAAAGGGTTAAAGGTTATAGGCAAGGATGAAGCCCGCAATATACTTGCTTTTAATTATGCGTAGGCAAGATGGCTGCCATGCATATTGGGCACCATCCTTTGGAGCGTAGTTTGTGTGCGACCTCAGAAATTAACACTACGTGTACGCATGATGTAATACAGCACATGATCGTGGGTGCAGAATATCAGGATCGCAGATCAACAGAAGTTTCTAAACAAAGAACAACAATGGCGAAAAGTTTCAAAGAACTTCATAGAGATAGTTTGTAATTACCTAACATCTATGTCTCCATGCCGCTGCACATCTTGACTTGTTGGTTGTTGTTGTGGAAATTCGAAGGTAGTGAAGGAAAATATTCCACTTTCAGCCAGGGATGATTCGGCCCTGATCTGCCCCCTAATGGATATATTTTAAGTCCGCCAGGCAAGTATATGAACAATTCCTTTCGCAATGCAACCGCTTATCTATGTGTACGCGTTGCACAAGAGCAAGTAAATCGGGGCCTTACGCATGCATAGCCTTAAAGATCATTCCAATCGGACGCATTTAAAGGTAGAGTCCGCCATTTCAAGCTAAATGTAAGCAAATACACTTTTTGTCATATTCAAAAAAATAGCTCCTCACATTTCACCATCTTATTGTTCTGTGCGTGTTGAAAAAATAGCTATTTCCACACAGCCCTGGCTCTGTCAATATGAACATAAACAAAGGGGCGAACGCCGCTCGTATCAACAATGCCGTAGCACTGCGCTTTGCTTCACGATGCATTTTGACGTGTGAGGCGCCACCGCAGAGGACCGCGGAGCAATGCTGTTTTGATTCGAGCTCGAAGTTGGTAGGCACGTTATAGCTGTCGGCACCAACTGAACGCACCTGGTTGCTGAATGGCCAAGGGTTCTCTTATCAGGTCCCAAACGGGTTTGAATGGAGAGTTCCAAGCGCTCTCTTCTCTCTCTCTCTCTCTCGTCCGTCCTCTATTCAAATGTCATGTTTTCATGGCTGCCGCTCTTCCACAAAACACTTTGGGAGGTATTCAGCTAGAAAATTACACATCATCTGTGCTGCCAGCAGAGGTGGTATTTATACACACACATGCGCACACGCACACTTGTGCTCATGCCCGGGCACGAACCCTCTTCAGTGGCAGAAGGTTCCCGTGGTAAAGCAACGCGTGTCAGTGTGTGTAGAGCGCAGTATAAGGATGTGCGCACTCTTCTCTGTGGGCAGCCATGTGCCCGTTAGGTTACGATTGGATTGTACAGCACTTCAGCAAATTCAGTGCGTGTGTGTGTGCGCGTGCAGCTGTGCGTGCGTGCGCACAAATGCGTCTGTATCCACCGCATCAGTTGGGACTTAAGATCAGCTGATATCCCAGGGGGCATTGCTGCCGCACCATCTGTTTAATGTAACCCACGATGATGCACCAGCAGTCTCCTGCCACCATGACGGCACGACACAGCGGCCCGGTGTGTTTCAGCATGCAGCCCTGTCCGCCGTCTGATAACAGTGTGGCGGGATGGTAAGCACGTGTGTTTATGCTTTCTGTTGCACACGCAGTGTAGAGACCTGTTTGCCCCTATGCGTGCGTCTGTCTGTGTGCGTGTGTGTGTGCGTGTGTGTGTGTGTGGTGGCAGCAGCAGCTCAACCTATTGGAGGAACACTGTGGTTTATGGCCTGTATGCAGCCCTGTTGGGTTGTGTGTTCACTTTGGACTCACTGTTTGTTTTACAGTGAGTGGCACTGCAAGGCAAGTGCGCCAAACAACACTATGGTCTTCTTGGAGATGATCCTTCGTCTTCTACTCTATAGCTTTTTTAGCCTTCTTCTAATTGTTCATATTTGTCTAACCATTCGAAAAGTAACTTGTTTGTTTGTTTATGACTGCCTACATTGTAATGGTAACCATGCCATTTTACAATATATTACTGTAGTAGCATGTAGGTTAGTGTGGTGTTTTGAAGCTGCTCATTGCAGTTTCCATTCCACACTTTGGTCTAATCTAATGTGTGAAGGAATGAGTCACTTCAATAGTACCTAACTAGAGGATCCAGAGATAATGACTTAACACAGTAGAGTCACTGTAAGCACTAGGCAATGTGACAACCATTCCTTAGTAGTGTAATAATGAACAGTCTTATTGACGGCGCTCAAACGTTGACCTGGCTCACCAGTGTGTCAAAGTGGCTTAATTCCGTTGACTGTCATCTTCTCTCTATATAGTTACATTCCGATACGGTTATTCCATGTAATATTCTTGTCATTCATGAAGTATTATTTATTATTAATAATATTTTTTACTTGATTTATTTATTAAGTTAATCAAAAACCATGCTGTCAAAACAGGTTTTAATAGCTCTGTTGGGTAAAGACACTCCCGGGTTAGACGTGATCTGACGCCATAACTGACACTCACAGCGTAGTGCAGAGCAGTTGGATTGGAGCATTACTTTTTGTGAGCTGAGGGAGCGACTAAATAAAGCCTCAGCCTTATCGTGGTCATTTAAACCCCTACAAGAGTGTCTGTAACCCCTTCCTAAAGGCATACAAAGGCGTTGTTACACCCTCTTTGTCGGTCAAGTATTGGTGCGTTACTCAAAGCAAGGCAGTGCTTAAAGCTGATGTATGTGGCATTTGAGAAAAGGAAAGCATAATTTAGTCATACATGTTGTTCTATGCTTAATACATTCTGATTTGCTTATTTAATTTAGTATATTTGTCAATAAATAATGCCATGTACTTTAGTATTTATGTTGGTTACTTTGGGAGCTAGGGAATGGCTTTTCCTTTTATTTCCTTATATGGTTCTCTTCCTTACTGCCTGCGTGTGTCTGTCTCTTGTCCAGGCCAAACAGCTGGAGAGGAAACAGCGAGAGATGGCCTCTATTGCAGATTTCTATAAAGAGCAACTAGAGATCCTGGAAAACAAGGTAAGCGGCACCTTCAACACGGCATCAGAAACTGCCAGAACTCTGCCGGTGGCATTGTGAAATGTGTAATTCAGTGAAACAGTCACAAATGTTGTGCTGTATTGGCAGTATAGTTGAGTCAGAATTAAACCTATGGGGCCCCGGGAACAGCCTATTTGCGATATAAATGCATAGATTGGTGTTAGTGTGCATGAAGTTCAGAAAATGTAGCTGTTTTTTTTTTTTTTGTTTTTTACTTTTGAGAAGAGCACAAATATCCTTCAAGTAAGATAGATGTCCAGTTGACCCTGAAAAGCACTTTTCACACATAAAATATAAAAGCAAGTCTCAAAACGGCACAGTGTTGCTCTCGTGGGAAGCAAAACCCTCCCGAGGACGTCAGGCACGCTTCGCTACACGGACAATATCAGGCCAGCATTCTGATGTTGAAATGCAGGTGTTAATGCGTTGCTGAAGGCCCTGGCACCTCTTTCACAACGCTTCAGCCTCCTAATCAAATATACCATGCCCCTTTCATCGGTGTGTCATTTTGCCGACAGGCCTGTGGTGGTGTTGCTTTTAAGAAATTACGGTCTCTGTTCCTTCTGTCTGCCTGCAGCATGCCACTAATGTCGCTGATGCCTTTCACCCGATAAAAGCCAGTGGAGAGGGCTCTTTAATAAACGTGGTGTGCTTTCTAACACTTGTACACTTGGGCAGGGAATTTGTTGAATAACCTTCTTTCAGGAGGAACAGCGTTGTGTTTGATGAGTGTGGGAGCCTGAAAACACAAAATATATGGAAGGAAGGAGGAGCAGGAGAAAGTCATGCAGGCATGAATACTGTACATTTGGCATTCAGCAGCAGCAGTAATAGCATTAGCTGAAAACACGCCAACACAGAAAAGCAAGTAAAATACATTTCTGTATATAAAAATATGTATGGTGAAAAACATGTTATCGAGCTTTGAGGATGTGCTTAAAGGTTATACTGTATGCACTCTGAGCTGCCAGCCCCACTTTTATTCCTCTTGCAATGCTCACCTTTTCCCCTACAGTATACAATAAATGCCCCCCCTCTCTCCAAACCAGCCTCCGTAAATCTTTCCTTTCATATTGAATTAAGGCTGGGTTGGGGGGTTTTGAGGTGGGCTGGGGGGTGCGTTATCTGGCGGCCGGCACTCACCTCCTTTAGCACCCGGAGTAAACCTTTACACAGGCCTGCGAGATGGAAGGCGCCCCTGTATCACCTGACTGGCTGCTGAGGCATCGGGCAGGGGGGTGGAAGACGCTCCATCTTTTCCCCTTTCTCTACCGCTCCGGTTTATTTTTGTATTTATTTATTTTTGTATTTATTTTTTTCAAGCCGCGCTCAGGAGCCGACATGCATGCAGTGGACAGGTGGGGGTGGGGCGGCGTGGGGGGGGCTGGCGGGGAGACAGAGAGCTGAGAGAGAGATAAAGAAGCTATATGGACTGCACATTAAACAGACAATTTATCCCGAGCAGGCGTCCATCTCTCTCTCTCTCTCTCCTTCCGCTCATCTCCTTCATTTTCCATTCATCACTCTATTCATCCAGGCCTGCTTTCATGCCTCAGTCCCTTTTTCTAATCTATCTTAACACCTAATGCTTTTTTAGACCTGTTGCAGATTCCAGTTGGCCAGAAATAAATGGCCACTTAAAACCTGAATAGCAAAGCATTGACTTCTGTCACATTTATAAGCTCAGAGTATGCCTGCCGGCAGTAACATATTTCACTTTTGACATAATTCATGGTACAAGCATGTCCTCCGTATAGATTGCTATTGTTTAGCTTAACGCATTGTTCTACAAAGTTCCCCTATGAGCATGAGTGCTGTATCAGATTCTGCTAGCGCACAGAAGAGACCTTTTGTTGATTAATGCTATTGTCAAGGCTCAAATAGCTATCCATGCATTGACTCCAATAGCAGGATTTTGCTGTTGAAGCGTTTACATTAGGAATGGTAAGATTCACTAATTTACATCGGTGCACTGGTGAAAAAGTTCACAATCTGGTTGTCCAATTACAAAAGTCTGCTGAACAAGCAATGCATCCTTTAACATCTTTGCATCAGTAAAGTCATGATTTATTTATAAAATATACAGCCATGGAAAATATTAAGAGACCAGTGCACATTCTTAAATATGTATATATAAAATATAGAAATCTAAAAAATAAATAAAAATACATATTGCATGCAAATAAAAATGTTAATTTATAAATTGTACAAATCTGAGAAACCGCTGCAGTGGTCTTAATTTTTTCCGCGGCTGTATAGAATTATTAGTAGAGACTCTGTGGCTTTTATCATATTAAAACATTTAATTTTATATACAGTAGATTGATTCCTCCAGTCTAAACGCTTTCCCTAGTGCACACTCTTTTTCGCTGCTGTCAGGGGTCAAGTCTTGTCAAGTCTCTTGGCCAAATCCCACGTGAGTTGGACATGTGTCCGGGACTTGGGGTGAGACAAGCCTTTTACATAGTATTTTCGATGCAGGAGAATTGCGCCTTAATATATTCCGATCTGTGTTATGCATGTCCGGGCAAGTTACATAGAGCTTGAGCTCTACACGTTGCACCGCTGTTTGATACAAATTGGCTTGGGTTAACAGTAACGGTAGAGTCACATTGTAAGATCATACACTTCAGTGAGTATCAACTCACGGTCTGCTGGGCTGAAATGGTTATCCGGTGTACAGCCCTGGTCCTTTAAAGTGGAACACAAACAAAGCGGTGCAGAGCACACCATGACAATCTCCTAGCCTTTGCAATGCATTTTCACTGTGTTGGGTGGAGCTTCTGAGGGAGCATGCTTTGGCATCTAATGGAGAGGTGATTTTGGTCACAGGCTTTCTCAAGAATGACTTTTTAAGAGTCCTACTGTAATGTCCAAACGCTAAATCTGGAAGGTTGTTGGATTCTCTGGAGTGTTCCCGACCGATGAACTGACCCGCACAATGCACAAATAGATTGAGACCAGACTGGGAACACAAAGACACGCAGGAGTGTTGGATCTGTTTTAATATCTGGATGTTCTGACAAACAGATTATAGAGACAATCCACTGATAACTGGTGTAATCATCTCCTGAGTCAACATTTTACTCAATCTTAGCCAGCTGCCCATTTCCAGTTGTGTGTGTGTGTGCACGTATGTGTGTGTTCTGTTTGCCAAAGGGATGACAGGTAATAACAACCATCCGTGTGTTTGTCTAACGGCTCTGGAGGCTGTTTGTGGTTGACTACTGACTCAAATGACAAAACAGCTCTAGTTTGTATCTATGTGTTGTGTGTGTGTGTGTGTGTGTGTGTTGTGACAGGGTTGTCTGCCTGCTGTCACTTCAGAGGTAATTGTGATCGAGTGGCCAATTCACTGCACAGCTTTGCATTTTCCCCCGTCCACCAAGCGCACACACACACAAAGACAAATTGGGAGTCCCATATGTGCAGACCCACCCAAACCCCATTTCTCTCTCTGTATGCGTCGATGCCCTTCTATCTCAGTGAACATGTGGAGTGTATCTATAAACACATTTAAAATCCACCTCTTTCAATCCCACCCCCACTCAGACCACTGTGACACTCTCCTCCAGAGACGACACACCAGGGGAGTCTTATAGCACAACCCCTCCCCATTGTCCTTTGACCACAAACTCAAACTCTCTCCCTCCTCAACACCAACCTCCTGACATCAGCCTGTCTCATCCGGCGCTGCTGGAGGTGGTTCAGAAGAAGAGGAAGCATGCTGGCATCTGCCGAGGCACAACACACACGTGCGCTCGTGGACGCATATGCACACACATCTACACACAGCTTATGTTACACGCCTGCATGTTTGCTTAAGCCCCGGAAACGCTGCAAGCGAACCGCTCGTCGCACATCGCTTTGTAGCTGAAAATCGGTCGCTTGTTTACATTCCAGGCTCTGGTTGCCAAGGTATCCCTCTCGTATATTTCCCCACTCAAAATGTTTCAGTCGATCGATATCCTTAGCTCCCGTTTGTAGTCTCCTCAATCGCAACGCCTGAAGTTAAGATTCGTTTAACTCTGTACCCGCCCACTTTCTGTCGCCGACCATTATATCGCCAGTCGTCTCTTCAAGTCGCTGAATCTCATTGACGTTCCATTGTCTCTCGTCGCTACATTGCTGCTAGTGGCTCGCTAGTGTGTCTGAGGCTTTACTCTGCCAAAGACACAACTTGGCAGCTCCGCCACCAAAACCCTGCAGAACCCAGTTTTTCTATTGCTAAGATGTACTATACCTGTTGGAACTGTTGCTAAGGTGCTTTTGTGTCTATAAAGACACATCATGTCAATTTCCTATACCACCATTTATTGTAAATGCTGCACTGTACCCGTGTTTACCTAGGCGACTTTTTGTACCGTCTCTGCGGCCACTAGCGCGATGGAACCACGGATGTTTTATTTACTCACTGTCTCGTGAGTAAGTAAACAGTGAATAATTTGGCAACGCGTGAAAGCAAAATTAATGCTCGTTATTGCTTGCGTAGGTAGGATTTGAAAGTTGCAAAGCTCCATAAATGTGCCCTGTCTCTGTGTGCACATGCTTGTGATTAACAGACAAGGAAGATTCGCCACACCAATCAAGGAAAAGAGGCCCTGATTGGTCAGCTATCTTTGTGTGCAGTGGGACATATACATCGACTTAGTATAGACGCAGGGGCTCAACGAGAGCAGATATATTCTGAGCATTTGACCAGTTTATAGCTGATGGATGTCTAGAACATTTCTAACAAATTACACTAAATGTATGACTCTTAAATCCTACCGTTAGGCAGCTCTTTCAATGGATAAATGCAGGTGCGTGCGTGCGTGTGTGCATTTGTGTTACTTCTGGCAGATTGTCGTACATTATGCTATCTCTTAAAGCTATAGTCAGTCATTCTGGAGAAAGCATTAAGATCACCACTTTGTGTTCTCATTTACAGAGCCAGGGCCGTGTGGAAACACTATATTATATTCTTCAACACGCACAATTTAGCGGACTGTGAGGCGTTAGATTTGACCAAAGTATATATGCTTACAATCGCTGACTTTACCTGTAAATCTTGCCTTGTCCAACCTGATCCTTCAGATCCTGCTCCATACAGTACACGTCTCCTCGCTGCTGGATTGCTACGAATCCTCCTCCAGCGTCCTTTCAGGCACAACCATAGCCATCTTTGTGATGCCTTGGCACACACTGTGCAACACAGACTCTCTGCCTTCTCCACCTTCTTAAAAGCAGCTGCTCTTCTGCCTTCTTATCCTCCTCACGCTGCCCGGCTTCTTTTTCCGCCCATAATCCGTATGAGCCCGCTGGTGTTTTTCGCTCCCTGCAGGGGTTCCCTCTTCATCTTGGCTTGAGCGCCGACCGTCCCGCAAGGCCACGCAATCTACGTAACTCTCCGCTGCTAGCGCCGCTTTCCTCAGAGCCTCCCAACTGAGCCATGTGGCCTGTAGCTATACAGGCTCAGTGGCTAACATTTGGCTTCAATGTCTCGCAACATATTCCCCCGGAGAGAATGTACCTAGGACGTGAGAGAAGACCCAGTGGAGTAATGGCAAATGTGCCTGACCACCCCCCCACCCCCAGACTCTCTGCCAGGCCGCAGACGAAAGCAGCCTTTGAATCACATGTGGATGAAGCCAACTTTAGCTAGTAAATTGGCGTGGAGTTAACTTTCCCTGCCTTAAGCGTGTGTTGCTGTTCCAATTTCTCCCTGTGGAGGAGCGGCATTTAAGGCCAGTCCAGGCACATCTGCAACAGGGAAGACTTGGCGACAACAGCAGCCTAATCCGCGTCCTGTCCTGGATAATCCAATATAACGCAGCGCCAGACCTATCCAGCATGGATAAATACTTGCGTCTAGGGATGTTTGGCATTTTCACATGTTGACGCATGCAGCTGTTCAAAAGAAATGGAGCATAAACTCGGGGGAGGGCTGAACTGTCGTAACGTAAAGTTGTTTCCGGTTCTCCACATTGTCATTGGTGTTGTACAAATGTTATGCGAGTGTGTGTGTGTGTGTATGTGTGGTTGGTTTCTTTTAGGCCTCATTATACTGTTTAAAGTTTAGATGTGAATTGTGCTTGATAAATGCTATTGATTATTCAGTTAGTAACACCTAAACTAAAGCTCACAAGAGTAACAAATAAAATTTCACTGTCACGATCATTCGGCGTTGTGAACCCCACACCGCTGGTTTAAAGTGTAACTGCACCCCAGCTCTGAGCGTGACTCCACCCACTACAACTTAGAAAAATGTGTCAAAGAGATGAGTGAGGGGAAGGGAGGGGCTGAGAGGGGGACCCCCAACCCCCTAACAGTAATGTTAACATTTGAATTTGATGACGTACGAGCGCATGAGCGTACAAAGTGTGCCGGTGAAAACCAGCCAGGTCCTGAAGTGATTTTTAACAGATGTAATGTATAGTTGTTTTCAGCACATAAAATGCTGTTTATGAAAACGGGAATTTTGTCAATATCAACACCCAGCAATGATGTGCCTAATCACAGATCAATCCTATTACTTGGTTTACAGCTCAAAAAACACATTACACTTAAACTCAAAGGGGAAAATGCAGGGAAAGTGACAGGGCACATTATCACATTGTGCAGGAACAGGAGTTGGCTTTGACTTTGCCTGAAATCCTCAAAGAAAACAGAAGTAAGATCACGCATGTCCCAGGTTCACCATGAAGTAATTAGATATGAAAATGGCTATGGGGCACTTGGAGGGATGAGGTTTGTGTTTGATCCTGTCTCTTTCCTGATTCGCTCACATCAATTATGTCACATCTACCACATCTATTGTGAATGTGGAAGGTAATTAAGAAAAGGCAGAGCCACAGCAGTTGTTGGTTTTCAAATGGTGATTAATGCACTGAGAATAGAGGCATGAGCAGAGGTTGGCTTTCCAGTATCAGTCTGGGGCATTCAAGACAAACCATATTGTTGAGACTTCATCTCCACATCTGTTGAGTAAACATTTACCTCATGGGGCAGATGACTTTCAACATGTTCTCCGTACCCTTTATAATCAGCCTCGTAGAGCAGAATGCATGGCATATGGTGAGGGCAGACAGCATAAAAGCAAATACAAAAACCAGACAACATAAAACACATTAACAGCTGAGCTACAGCTAGTCAGCACGACATACTGTATACTCTAAGGGCCTGTGTCCACCGAACGCATTTTTTGCGCTGAGAGTGTCTGACGCTTCTCCCTTGGTCGAAAATTTTAATCTAGCCGGGGGCAGGACATACGATATCAACAGTGTCAACAGTGACGAATGAGAAACTCATATCTTGTCAATTAATTACAATTAATTGTTACAGCTAACCTTTTTATAAAGTTAACTAAAGTTATAATCACATACTATTAGCCGCAACCTACTACTGTTGACGTTCACACTGACGTACTGTAATGCGGAAGCGTTTGTGACCGAGGTCATTTAAGTGCTTGAGAGAAGCGCTCTGAAAGACTGCAGAACTCAGCCTTTCAAGGCATCACCTTGTAAGGAGCATTTAAGATTGTGGCCTCAAGTTTACCGGGGTATAGGTAGGCAGTGCTGTATAAGTCTGCCCTCTAGATACAAAGGCTCCATCCGTGTAGTAATTGCTGTTTGAATGCCACTGTTCTCGCCTCATAAATAAAACTTTATGGGGTGTCAAAAGGCCATCAACATTCAGATTTGTTAGCGCCGGCGTAAGCCTTAAAGGTTGCTAATTTAACGAATGTGACATTTCAGGTGGTGCTTTATGCGTTTAGCTTATAACTGTGGGCTTATTAGAGCTTGAAATGAGTCTTGACTCATTCAAGTCAATAAAAGAGTTGTAACCCTAGCAACATTGTGTGGCTGCGGGAGTTCTTAGCCTCTAATTGTCTGGATGTGATTAGATGAGTTTAACTTCAAGAAACTCTTCGGTTATGCCCCATGATCCGGGTATTGATTTATTTAGATCTGGATCTAATTTTTCCTTCTCTTGGACAACCGTGGACAGTTTATAGAGGCATAGATTATAGAAAAAGAGGGAACCATTGGAGATCGCCATCTTCACCAGCAACCTCCTTTTAACGTCTTTACTGGTGTAAAAATAAAGCTCAGGTTATGCCTTCTTTTTTTTTTTTGGATAGATTTCATCATATTCTGCCTGTCTTTGTCATTGTGAGGACATTTCACTCACTATTTACATGCACTGCAACTAACACCAGGAAGTGAATTATGAATCTCTCCACTGTATAGCCAGAAAATAGCACCACTTAATGTTACAAAGTTTAAAAGCACACATCGCAAACATTTGTGTCCATTATAATCCAATTAAAATAGACTGCAATAGAACTCCAAACTGATTTAGTTAAATATTCAAAAGAAATAAATAAGTGATATGAGGTCTAAATTATACATAATACACCTTTTTAAATGCATTGAACAAGCTGTCACATCATTAAGGACACACTACTGTATGTCTTAGCATCTACTCAGCGACTGAGGAGTTCTTGAGTAAAAGTTCTCTAATTAGGCCTACTGACCCATAAAATGAACTGGTCACACTGGTAAAAATTCTACCATAAAATTATATTCTTTAAATAATATACAAGTGTATTTTTGTTAACCATGAATGCTACTGATGAATAACAATTATTTATTTCAAAATCATTGTACGACCCAACAAGCACCAGAGCAACTCTCAGTGAGATTCACTCCCTTCTCTCTCTCTCTTTCTCTCTCACCCCCCCCTCCCCCCCCAGAACCATGAAAACTACAAGCAGATCTCTGAACAATACAGCATGGCGGCATCCAGGGCTGAGGCTCGCGTCCGGTAAGTGCTGTGTTCATTGCACTTCCCCAGGCTCATTATATTGGTTATTATATGGTTATTGCCTCCTGTGGCCAATTATGCCTTTATTATACCCGTCAGCCTTAGAAGACTGTCGCGGTAAGATGACTTTAATGTCGACAGACAGACTTGTAAATAACATCCAAATAATCTCCACTCTTATCTCTTTTGCTCTTTTTCATTAGTTCAAATGTTCCTTATTGTCCTGCCATTGCATATTATATTGTGTTCAGGAGTACCATCGTATACAGGTTTTATCAAATTAAGTTTTGTAGTTACCCATGCCTTATAATACATGCCACACCTAATGTGTAGGCCTGCAATATGTCCATGGCAGTTGACTACCTTAGCACACACTAGTTTAGCCGTCACAGCCACAGATTAGCTTCCACTGAACCCTTTTGGGGGAGTTTTGTATTAAACCGCTTTAAAAAAAAAAAGGTCAGACAGACTTAAGCCCGCGTCCACCAAAGCGTTTTTTTCGAACGCCAACATTATTTTTCAATTGATTCCAATGGGAGTGCTGCAACAGGAGCATTTTTTCCATGCCAAATGCCGGGCGCTGCATTTTTTTATTTCATGGCGGGCTTAAAATGTTCAACTTTGGGTGAAGCGCCGCACCCATCACTGTCACTGTTTCCCCGGCTGTCCAATCGCAGCAGTGAAGGGGCGGAACCAATACTACGAGCACCCGTCACATCCTACTTCTTGCACACAATGACCGCAACAAAGGAGAAATTGACAGTCAGATGATATCCCCGGACTACCACAACCATACTAACACAAAAAATCATGTATAAGGCCGCGTTTTCTCCTCAGCTGAAAACGCCGGTCGCTCTGCTGAAAAAGCCCAACTGGCAGTGCTAGGAAGCACCTTTGGAAGCGCAGCGTTTTCTCAGCTGAGATGCTTTGGTTGCTATGATACAGAATCTCTGTGGGAATTCATATGCTGTAAATAGACATGCTAGTTTGTGTTAACATTTGTAATATTCTATACATTATTTTTCGTGTTAGTATTGTTGTCGTAGTCCGGGGATATCATCTGACTTTACAGAAAGGAGGCAAACTAATCTCAATCGTAAGTGGCTGTGAAGGTCAGTAAGTAAAACTATGAGGCTTACTGCCTTTGCCTGGTGTAAAGGCATTGTTATAAGCCATTGTTTACTACGTCTGAATGACATCTGGATTCTATCCGGTGAGAAGTACATCACCGATGAGGTTAATTTTTATAAGGAAAAATACAGAAAATACAAGGCGGGGAGTTTAAATTGCAGTAGTTTTGGGAGTGGAAATTAGTTAGGCTACCTATAGGCTAATTAGGAAGTAAAATTATGTTGATCTGCCTCGCTACGCTTATGAAGTCCTCCTGGTAGAAGTTGACGTCTTGAAGTGATGCCAGAATGCGCCAATATATTAACAGTAGGTTTTAGAATGCTCACCTTGCTATATAATGTTAATTAAGTTGTCTGTCACGCGTTATGAGTCTGTTCTGCTATGATAAATGTTTGTGACACCACCTGAGCTGCCGTGTTATGAGCCATTGACGAAGTGTAGTTTAGATCTGTCGCGGTTGACACTATTGGTGGTTACAGTAATAACAGCAGCGTTTCTCAGTAGATGCTTCTCGTTTTTTGATGTGCGTGGGATTGTCACGTGTCTGGGTCCCGACAAATAGACTTATCTGTAAAACACGCGTCTTCCTATTTGCTCTCGCACTTGATTGAACAGGATTTTAAAATCATGCAGCCCTACAAGTAATGACTGGAAAATAGCCAAATGTAGCCGAGTAAAAGTATAATAAAATATTCACAAATATACTAAAAAGCATTCAAACTACTCTTAGAAGTACAATTTCTTCAAAAAGTCCCTCAAGTAAATGTAACGGAATAAGTGTAACTCACTACTACCTACCACCTCTGGGTGTTACCATTGAACTAGTCCTGCTGGTGTTAGGAGGCTTTGTCAATTTCCAACTCTAGCCAACAACACCCATTCTCAGCCTGTGGAGGGACAGTGCTAGAGCGCTTGGTGAAAGCCGTCTAAACAGAAAACTATTAGTTTTCCCTGCATGGTGAATGATTTTCCCTAAACATAAAAAGCCTGTTTGGTTAATGTGCATACTATGTTATTTTTGTTCTGCTCCAATTTATTCATCTAGCAGACACTTTTCACCTAAATGTTTTGTAGTGAGTACAATTTCAAATACAAAGGTACTGGTTATACTTCAGAAATATGCAATTTTAGCAGATGCTTCATTTTTATCTCAAAGCTAATTGCACACTAATGGTACAATTCAAGAGTGAAAGGTAGTCAGCTATTGCAAGCTGCAATTTAAAAAAATAGCTGCAAATATGTTATTCACCAAATATCTCCTTGAATTTCGCTAACTTATCTTTGCGTGTTGAGAAAATAATCTGATACTATATTTTTCAATGTAGCCCTGGCTCTGTAAATATAAACATAAACAAAGTGGTGAATCCTACTCACATCAACAAAGCCATAGTACTATGCTTTGCTTCACAATGCATTTCGAAGAGAGGCGGTGCCGCGGAGGACCGCGGAGCTATGCTGTTTTGATTTGAGCTCGAAGTTAGCAAGAATGACTGACCCTCCCTTTAAAGATGGTGTCAGGGAGGCTGAAAGATTGTTGATTTTTGGACAGAATCAAAACGAATACCTCATTGCCATAGGGTGTCCCCTCAGAAGCTCTGCCCCCCACACATTGGACACCCACTGCCAAGGACAAGATAGTATTGTGTGTTGCTGTCTATTCTGCCACATTTTGTTTGTGTTCCTATTTAGAGAGGCATGGCTGTGTATAAACACTGCATAGTTTTTTCAGGATGCACACAGACCGGCCGAAGAGATATCCGCTCTTGACAAAAAGATTACGAACACTGACTCCACCTTAGGAGCAGATAGGGGTTCGTTGATCATGGATGTTTACAGGTAGACCAGGCATTGGGTATGATCAAAAACAAAAGTGACAAAGCAGTGTTCAGTCGACGTTATAAATAACGTAGAAGGTTAGTTATAAATATCTTAACAGAAACATGGCGTGCAACAGGCCTTTAATGTTACAGGCTCTCCGAGTTGCATGCAACAGACTAGGCTGCTAGTCCACTCCCCATCTTCTCTTTCCATCTCTCAAACAAACGCACACATGCTGTACACACACTGGAGGGCCTTTTCTCCTGCCCTGACTGTCGAGCCGCATTACTGAGCTATAAAGTTACCTCTATCTCGCATATCTCTGCACCCAATAGAACAAATAATTCGATAATTAACAACAAATATCCGATTATTCGGGTATTCCTTCGTTGGGTATGGGTATTCGATTTAAATATATGGATTGGAGTATTTGTTTTTTCACATAATGCATGCATGTTTTCCCATTAATCCATACTGTCTCCATATAAACCAACATGTTGAAATGTAATTGCCTGCCCTACACTGTGTCATCAACACAACTGATTGCAATTGGCTCTGTAAGAAGAGAGCGAGGCTATTTATTCAACACACTCTTATTGGCTAATACAGGAGGTACATGCTATTTAACTGACTGCAAACACTTTCTGGACGGTACAACATAAAAAATTCCAACGGAATGGCAGTTGCTATGGTGATGTCGCATTGTTTACAAATTATTTAATACAAATATATTCAACACAGTTATTTAGTAGCAACTGTTTCATGTAATTATTTTTGTAGTGTATCTAGTATTCTAGTGTTGTTGCACCAAAAGTATTACATTCTCGTTCTTTATGTTTCCTCCGTGTGTGAGGGAGCTACAGACATCCGGTTATAATTTCCGTCGTGGAGGATGGCAAAAAGTTTAAATATTTTAACTTTAAAAAACGCCCTGCCCTCCTGCGCTAACATGATATGCGGGTTGCCGTCTACCGTGTTCCGTGTGAACGCAGCAAAAAGCTGCCTGAGATGTGAGTTAGGCGATGCAGTATGGCTCTCATAACGGGTTGGGTGAGTGCAGGTATCAATAAACCCTTACCCCCCACATCACTAGGACATATTCACTAATCCTGCCCCTTCAAGAATGAATGGGACTCGGGAAATATCCCTTGGGAATTTGAAAAATGAGAGGGTACACTGTGCCGGACGACGCTGTTACATATTATCTGTTATCTTGCTAAATCGCTGTTTTATTCATTGTTGTATTTATTATTTTTTCTTTTTTCTTTTCTTTTTTTTTACGGCTGCCAAGCCCTTAGATTAGTGTACTTGTACTCTGAATAGTCTAGCCACGATTTGAGAAATTATTCACTGCTTACAAATGGCATATCTCCTCCGCCCCTTTGTTGCTATAGTTTAGACCACACACCTGTATTTGATTAGCTCGAGACCCTGTTCACTGGATAATGAAGGCAGAGTAAATGTGTGGTTGAAGCCATTTAATGGTTTGTTGATGTGATACCTCACAAAGCTGCGTGATTGGATTCACAACCACTTTCAACAATGTCATTGTAATCTGCATACATCTGTTATTCTCTAACAAGGTGAGTGTGTGTGTATATGTGTGTTCGTTGGCTCGCGCGCATGCGTGTCCTTACCTAATTACGCCGGCGTTGACACATTTTAAAGTTAGTTTCTCAGCCCAAAGACAAAAGCTGAGACAATAATATTAAGTTGGATCAACTAATGTAAGTACCGCTATTAAGTATTGTATAAGTTGCATCTAACTTAACACATGTATTCCGTGAGGTGTATGGTATTCTTTAGTTCCTTTGAGGGTCACCTGTTCCCTACTTATGAGTAATAAGCATGGAACACACATGTACAGTGAATGCTCACAGCCAGCACAGCATACAGTAGTAGTAGGTAGTAGTAGTAGTAGGGTAGTTGGGAGATTCAGTTAATAGACTACTATGGGAACCAGTGTACCTGGTTACAAGCTACTGTAGAGTGTTCAATCAGAACATTGAATTGAGCTGTTTTCGCTGTCAGTTCGGTGAACTTTGCCAAGCGGACAGACAGCGCCGACCAATCTGTTCAGCGCTCACTATGGTAATCTGGTGTTGGGCTTGCTGATGTCAAGTTGTGAGTTTTTCTTGCATACTTTATAGATGAACATAAATAAGCTTAAAAATGTTCAATTAAATTCAGGTACATAAGCTGTAATGTGCATTTCTGGGTGTTCATGTGAACACAGAAACATCTAGACCACACTTTTCAGGCAGTCATTTCACACTACACTGACCCTTCTGTCATCATTCAATGTACCCACTACAATTGTAGCACGGTCTTACACTTTAATCTCTCTACATCTCTGTCACTCGCTTATTGCCACATTCTGTGTTCTTACATCTTAAGGTCATGGGGCAGTATTGGATGTTTATTTTACTGTACGTTTTTGTCATGAGCTGACCGAAAGATTGCGTAATGACCCCTTTTTAAATTTCACTTTCTATATTGTATTGCCGGCTTTTTTAAATGCCTCTGTGTCTGAACCATACATACATACGTATCGTATTGCCCTGCGTATGTAACTAAAGCAGTATAGACCTGGAACAAATACTAGTCGGTGTGTAGTTTATGAAAGAACTGTGTGAGTAGCAATGCCAAAGGGTAGGCTAGGGGGATTATCCACAAGTAGAGACTTATTATTGGTGAGTGCCTATATCTAAGTTATGTATAGGCCTTTTAGAGGAGTTTGTCCATTCACTTGGCCTTGAGGGGGTATCAAGCAAGTGCGTCCAAAGAAGAAATAAAGGACTCATACCATCAGAGCTTAACCTATACCTTAAGTTCTGAAAAATCCAATAATCCTCTTAAACAACCTTTTCACCCTCAATGTGTTAAAGACAGATCCACAGTGAACATCAGGTGTATTTGCTAGCAGTACGCCATCGCTAATGTAACACTTTTAGAGTTTGTCAAGCCCTCTTTTGTTAGGGTTACAGTGTTACATTGTGTGTGTGTGTGTGGTATATATTGTGTGTGCGCGTGCATGTGCGTAACATGTCCAATTAGTGTGGCAGGCGGTAGCTCTATATGTCTTTTTAGTGCAACAGTGGAAGTCTGCTTATTGCACAAGCTAGCACCAGTCTGGGGGCGTTAGTGGGGATCACACTGTGATGGATCATTAAGGACACCTCTTTAAGGACTGCGGGTTACAGTGGCTGGCCTTCTTCACCACCATCACATGGGGAAATGCAAACTGTCATTCATTTTCTCTGCTAAATCCATAAATACATCTGTTTGTGCAACCCACCCGTTTGTTGTCTATGTACGTATTTGAGACCTTGATGTTTTCTCAAGATTACTTGGGCAGTTACTGAAAAATCACAGTACATTTGATAATAGGAACAACTGGACCCCGATGCACAATTCCGAAGTCGTGCAGCATATTACCGTAAATCAGAGATGAGAAACCTCTGATGAGAAATTAAGACGCATTTGCTCTGCTTTTGTACTCATCCAGCTGTTTCTAATTAACATAATTCTTCAGCCAGGTAGGAAAACAAATGAGTGAAATCAGCTGGGTGGAGCAAATACACGGCTAGTGTTTTATGAACATGGCTTTTCTACCCCTGTGAACAATAGACGGCAGAAGTACAGAGCTCTGTATGGATGTGTGTGATGCATGTCTATTAAGAGCGGAAACTAAAGTCCTCGGAGATTAAACGAAATGGAGCTTTAATTGAAATTGTGGCTGATAAGAGGCCAGAGATGGAGGGCGACGTGTCAACCCCACCTCTCTCTATTTGAGTGAGCCTCCGATACCTTTTCCACTGCAGGTTTCCCTGTTCGAAAAGGTATCGGAGCGGCGCTGTCGCACACAAACACACTGCCCCTTATCATGTCACGTGTTCTAATGAGAAACACTCTCCTTATCCCCACCCATCTCTCTCTCTCTCTCTCTCTGCCCTCCCCACCTAGATTCTAGCTAGAGGGGTTCAGTGGGGCATCCATCAGCTCGGCTAACAGAGTGTAAATTGTTCTCTTTCTCAACACTGTTGGTGGATGAAAAGGACGCGAGTTCAGTTTGTCGACGGTTCCTGTCAGCGGTTTTCTGGCTGCATTTCAAATCATCACATTTCCTATTTGAGACACATTTTTAGTTGCTCGGGAGGAGGGCGGTGGGGGTGGGGTGACATTAAATGTGTTTGGGTTAACTGAGCTAACAATTACCATGTAATGGTGGCATACATACTGCGTTTTAACTACAGTACAATGATTAATGCCTCAGTTATTATGGCTATTCATACAGCCTCGTGTAGGCGTTTCAGCACGCAGTTCTGACTTCACGTAGCCTAATATCCATAGATATCCACAAGCCAAAACAATGTCAGCAATCGTATGATCATGACAGTATCATAAAAGCTTTATAAAGTCACTAACAATGCAGAAGACGAGCTCTGTCATTTTCTTTGATCTCACCCCTGCTGGGGAGGCCTCTGATCCTCCATTACCCTTCACTCATTGTAATATTACAAACCAGTAGCACCCTGCCACAGTTTCTGCTTCAGAGGAACCCCAAATCCTTGTAATTGCATATTAATACCCTCTAGTCTCTCGCGCTTGCTCCGTCTCATTCAGACACCCACACAGTTGCACACAGTGAGAATAATATAAAGCTAAGCCCTCATGATCTCTGCCTATTGTTCCCATTGCTCTTCCCCCCAATGTCGTTCTTTGCACTGGGGCAGAACTCTGGCTTTCTTCATTAAAATCACGGGCCGCAGAGAAGCAAGCCGCAAAATAATGGAGAAACTCCCAACGATTAGAGCCTAATCTCTTTCCCTCGACACTGCACTTATTTATGCATAGCATTACAGAATTTACTGTAGTATTGTCTTTCCTGTTTTCCCTCAAAAGTTATCAAGCTAAGTTGCCAGGTTGTTTTTCTAATGCGAGCTCACCTTTTAATTTCAGTCAAACGAGGAAGTTGCTGCAGATTAGTAGAGGCAATTTTCTGCTTCAATCCATTGTCAAACTTGTGCTTACACAGAGCTCCTGTTGTTCAATTGAGTAAATAAGCAGTTTTTCTTGTTTAAATTAAACTGGAGTTTGTTTTAGTAGATTTGGCCAGGGGGTAGGGTCTGACTACACGCTTGAAGCAGCCTCGTATGTCCGTGCACGTTGCTGGTGCACAAGCAGTCAGGGCCGGAGCGAGCGTAGAATCATTTAACAATTATCTGTTAAATAGACACACATCATATGTGTGCTTCGTGCCACAATTCAAACGGGATCTAAAAATAATTTTCTCGCCATTTACTACATGCATATTTTTTCCCAACATTTATTTATATAGCACTTTAAAACAACAACACAGTAGTCACAAAGTGCTGTACAGTAAAATGAATATAAAACATAAAATGTATGGCACAAATAAGACCCAAATAAAACAATAAAATCAATATAAAATATAAATAAAACAATAAAATCAATGAAACCAAACTAAGGTCCTGTAACACGGAAGTGACTCGGGCTCTCTGTTTGCCATGACCGTCAATACCAGCTGAACACACAGGCCTTGATTGTCCCTGTCAACGGCCTGATTCCCCATAGTTACTACATGTGACACCTGTTGGCCAAACGGAGACTCACCCCTTGTCCGTGTGGTGCGACGAAGCGATAAGGACATGAGTGTGCTGGTTGCCACGGGTTACTATTTGTCCATGCCATCTTGGAGGCTTGTTCAATACGTCGCCGTCACACACTGTACTGCTAGCTCTCTCTTTCTGTCTCTATCTCTCTCTCTCTCTCTGCATTCGTTTCATGAATATTCTGTAGTCTGTGCTTTGCCACACACACATCCTACAAAGCACAGTGGAGACGTTACGCATACTGGTGTGTTATCCTCTCTACACAGTAGCAAAACATGTTCTCTCCTTCACACACATGCACGTAAAGCGCACGTACTCACGCAGACGACAAACCTACAAATTGCGTACATATTTGTCAGTGTTGTCAGGGGCTACTGAGATGTGAAGGCTGCATGATTCTGTAATTGCTCTGAAGAGGCAGCAGGAGAACGGGGGGAGAGAGAGATTTTATAAGGAGACGCATGTCTTCATTTGACATGATGGTACATGTCTCATTGTTCCTGGGAACTGCTGACCCATTGACATTCATCCTTTCACTCTCTATCTCTCTCTCTCTCGCTCTCTTCTAATAACAAGCTGACAGCTCTACTCCACATGTCTGTGGAATCTCCATTAATAGAAATCATACAGTCAGAACTATTCAACAATTACGTATGAGATAACCTTGAATATGTTAATGAATTATTCCCGAATTCAATGAAGCCATCACTGTCTTCCTTGTTCGTGTCTCAGTGGGTCTACAAGTGCATATCTTAGATTACACTGGATGGATTAGTGGTACATGCATGATGGTGTGTGTGTGTTTGTTCTTCCATCTATACCCCCCTCCTCTTCCACTAACAGCAGGTTCTGTCACAACAGCAGGTATATTACTGCAGGCAACAGAGCACTCAAGGATTACCCTCATGTTGGATTAGCATTTGCTACTTGTGTGTTTGTTTGTGTGCGCGCGTGTGTGTCTGCACACATGTATGTGTGGGAGATAAAAAGAAACGAGAAAGTTTGACTTCTAAGCTGCAATGTCAATACATAATTCATCTTTCTCCACAGGGTGTACCTTGAAGTCTTTGGAAGTATCTTAACCTCGCATACTGCAACTATATAAACAAAACAATACCCTGCAATATTTTTAAAGTATTTGTTTACCCTGTTAGCTGTAGCTGTTGTCACCACCCCCATTGCTATTGTATTATACAGTTATATATCAAAAGCAATAAGTTACAATATAGTAAAGTTATTCTGACATCCCTGTCCTGCAAGAAGTCCAGTCAGTCTCCAGAACGTTTGCTAACTTCAAATGAAGATGAACTCCCTCAGAAGCTCCGCCCCACATATTGAAATGCATTGCAATGTCAAGCAGCATTGTTATTGTGAGCGGTGTTCACCATTTTTTTTATGTTCTTATTTACGGAGCTGTGTAGAAGTACCGGATTCTTTTTTCAGCACGCACAGAGAACGGTAAACTAGCGAACTGCGAGGAGATATTTGATGAATTTGATAAAGTGTATTATCTTGCATTTAGCTTGCAAGAGCTTACTATACCTTTCGCAGACTGGAGAGAACGAAAAACTAAGTTCAAAGGGCGGCACTTGTGCATTCGATTTTTGGAAGGAGGTCGGGGGAATTCTTTAGCCTTTATGCAGAACTGAACAACTCTCAGTCCCATGCAAGTCAATGGGGAGGTCAACAGATTTCACCATAGTTCTGCCCCTTGTGTCTCTCTGGGGGCGTTAATGTAACCTGGCTCTGTCCGACTATTGCTCTCAGCAAAAAAGGTTTTCGCTGAGATTACAGTCTGGAAACCCTGTTGGCATTAGTGTTTTCACAGCCTGCTGTTGGTCAAATCAGCGTGGGTTAGTGAGATGACGTTGAAGTCTAGCGTGATTCTAAATGGTGGTAGAGCTAGATGAGGCGATCAAAACAGTTGTAGCAATGCTGATTTGTTAAACGCTGTCCAGTAGTTTCAGAATTCAGAGGTCTACGTCCAGTAGGAGGAAACAGCTTTTAACGCTTCCCAATGGAGCGTGGCCAGGCTATTGCTTATGGGTATTTTGATTACATTACATTATTTCCCAAGTACCTATGATAAGTCTGAGACCACAACGGTATTTCTGCAGCACTGTTTTGGGGTAAAATTACCAGATTTAGCTGTCTGGTCTCTGCCTACGTCAGCCTCGACAGCAAAATGCCGTTGGTGACACACACACACTTAAGAGACCGGAAGCGTTACATTTTTGCTTCCATCGAAATGCATTAATTTCCAGTGCTCCATCTTGTTGTTATTCAAATATGCCTGACTGTGCTGTGCCTCTCTCGTCTCGTCCACGCCCCAGGGCCCGACCCACGACACCTTTGTGTACCGAGCTGCAGGCCCAGGTGCTCCAGTGTTACCGTGACAACCCAGGGCAAACCCTTCTGTGCTCCGGCCTTGCCAAGCAGTACATGCACTGCATCCAGCACGCCAGAAAGGTAGGCTGGAATCCTCTCACCTGTACTGTGCGTTTGTGTGTGTGTGCGTGTGTGTGTGTGTGTGTACATATGCATGTGAGTGTCATAACATGGGTGGGTG
The DNA here is from genome assembly GCA_027564635.1 of Typhlichthys eigenmanni. NCBI lineage: Eukaryota > Metazoa > Chordata > Actinopteri > Percopsiformes > Amblyopsidae > Typhlichthys > Typhlichthys eigenmanni. The sequence continues at coordinate 6,566 of JAODUK010006019.1, read as the reverse complement.
TAAGATGGTGTAATAGGCGGTTGTTGAGCGCCACACTTCAACACCATTCAGACTACTTCCACTGATGATATTTGCCTGTGTGACTCCTCTCTGTGTCCGTGGGTACTAGCACTTGGCCAGAGAGCGGGGTCGAATAGCCCTGCCGTATTTCTTGCGTCTAATTACATTTATTCCGGGAAATCTGAAGAGTAGCGGGACATTTTCAGATGTGACTGACAAATAGAAAGTTGTGTTGAGCCCAGGCAATGCACTTAGGTTCTCTACTCTTCGCTGAAGTCGGTCTTTGTACCAAATCAATTAACGTCCGGGAACAAATTACTACAACACTTCAAATACGAACCTACATCAATGCGCTTCAGAGGCGTATTTCTAAGTCGCCCACTGTGCAGTGTGTTTTGGAACATTTTGATAGGAAGATTACACTGTTATTAGTGTGGTACTATCAGTTTTGGCATTCGGTGCTTTGAAATGCATTCTGCTTTCTGCCAGTGGTGTTACACAAAGCTTCAGACCCTGCGGTTATCTACAAACGGCTTATTGTACCCTATTTCTCCATCAAAAAACAATAATGAATGGAGCAATTTGCACATTATTATTGTGACAAAATGCACTGATATGGCTCCAAAGAAGATAAAAGGCACCAAACAACCATTTGTGATTTTGGCAGTTTCAACGGTTAACTGCAATGCAAAGCCTCACAATTAAAGCAATTTGTCTTTTTAAGCTGGTTTAAAAAGGTCCATTTGCCAGGATGTTGCTTTTTGAAAATGAAAATGTTTTTGTTTGTTTTAAGCTGGGTGTAAATGAAAATAATGTCGCTCACTCTGTTGCCCTCACACTGTGCGATCAAATCTTCTGTCCAGACGGTTGAGTTCTCACGACAGGGGTGCTCACACTGTGTGAGTTGATCGCAATGCCACCACTCAAGTTTCTGTCAAGAATTACAGACCATCTCTAAGTTCACATTGTTCACAAGAAAACAGAGTGCAGTTTTGCTGGTTTGCACTGACACAGATAAAAGGACGTTGATGCATTTTTTAGACAAAAAGTATTGCTTTTTAAGTTTATGAAGAGCATACAATACTTTGATATCATGAGCTGTTGGACAGACAAGAATGCTGTTGGCACAGTTCGACCATCGTTGCTTCCTTATTCTTTGTACAAACTACTCTTAAGTTTGGGCTTTCCATTCAGCTTTGTGCACAGGCAGCCTTAGAGAGTAGGTTAATTTGTTTCCTTGCACAACAAAAAAAATGTTTTAATTTGATTCATTTAGAGGTGCTTTAGAATTTAGCGAACTGAGGTGAACTTATGTGGTTGTTGTGGCAACTGAGAGAGAGGGTGAGAGAGGGGGAGGGAATGAGAGAGAGAGAGAGAATATTGAAGGCCATGAATGGTGGGCTGGAACGGATCAAGGTGGCGGGAGAGATGTGGCCAGACAATGAACAGGAAGGGTTTGACAGGCAGCGGTAATCCTGGAAGAATAACCAAGTCAAGAGACGTGGGTGGTAAATGGAATAATGCACGAGCATCTGAAGGAACTTGAGCCGATTGTATAACTACCACTGAAGGTTGAACAACAATCTGACGAGGAATGGTTGGAGTTTCCATACTGCACGCAGGTGAGCTGATGGGAGGCAGGTGTGTAGGGACTAGCGAGAGACGAGGTGATCATGGTCAGATGGGAGCCAGCAGGGACGGAAACCGTGACAACGCAAGCAGGAAGAGCCGGGGGAACATGGCTATGGGGCTAGAAACTAAGGTAGCGAGCATGTTGGATTTAGTTGAACTTTAACTGTAACCTTAGTCCAGCATCCATATGTTTACTGAGAACGACCTCCTCACTGTGTATTTTTTCAAACTTTCGGCATGAACACAAATGGACAACTGTTTGCAAACCTTTGCCCTTGTTTGACAATTTGAACGAACCTCAGATGAATGAAAACAAAGTTCTGTTTTCAGAATTGAGGTGCACGGGATCTTGTCATTTGTGATCAGAAAAAAACAAGCATTTGAGACTTGTAGCAGCATATTCAAGCAGTTGCAGTTATTTCCTTGTGTTTGAGCTAGAAAAGTATCCAAGAAAAGATACTTATATGATGTAACATTGAGTGAGTTTTGCACCGTAGTTACCCCAGTAACTGTGAAATTGCTCAATTGTGAGTATTCATTTGTGACTTGTAGAATAAGATCTTTGCACCTGCAATGAATACATTGAGAAGGTGTAACTTTTTACAAACTGTCTGACTTCAAATATATAGATGCACGTATAACTACAAATTCCACTGTCACAGGTGCTCAGATGATTTGCACCAATAATACCTTCATACAAGCTGCTGTGCAGCAAGCTTTTACATGCTTACAGCCTGGTTCAAATACTTTTTTTTTCGTCTCTATAGCTCTGTATATCCCCGATCATGACAACTATAGAGGGGGTGAATTATTGTATAACGTCAGTTAAAAATGGATTAATCCACGCATTTATCCCATAAGATAGGGGGGAGTTTCAGGAGGAGTGGGGGTACTGCAAAGATGGCGATGGCCAGAGACTGCACAGTTGATAGTTTTGGATGGAAACTCTTTATCTCAAACATTCTATCTCAAATATAGTTTGTATCTAACCTTTCTTTACTGGGCAGTAATCTGCCGATGCTATCGCACTTTTCAATCCTTTTCAAGGGAGACCTGCCTCCTCTCACTTTTGGATTTTCTGAGTTGACCTTTAAATAAAGGTTAAAGCCATATCCCACACTCGGATATAAATTCACATAGTTTATGCAGCTGTGAAATATGAAGGAGCAAATTTAAAACATTCCATATTTTGATGCCATTTCAATCAACCTTCTTATCCATGCAGCAGCCATTTTGTGATTTCTATGCATCTATAAGTCATTGCTTATGTCAATTTTAATATATTTTGTGTAGAACAACAAAACAGCTGCAGCAATCTCTGTTCTTGCGAAACAATATAGACTAACTAGAGGAAACATTTCTGTTTATGTATCTTTCACTTTAAACCCCTTCAGCAATAATCTGACATTAAAAATATTTGTTAGATATTTCTTTAAAATGTATATTTTAAATAGCTGTTGTTGTTTTAAACCATTGCGAACTACAGCACACTGTATGTAATGTCATACTGTGCACTCAATAAGTTTATAACCGCTGGCTGCTTTCATAATTGCATCCATTTACTGCCTCATGCATCAGAGCATCTTTAATGCCAGTGTCGTGGACTAGATGGGGTCAAATGGGAGAAAGGAGTGTAACAGTCACGACCATGGTCACGACACAAGGGCAGTGTTTTGGACAAATTATGGTTAAGAGTGCTGCAACGTTTACCGAGTAACGAAGCTTACAGTTGGTGTCAACCTAGCAGGAACACCAGCAATAGTTAGCCTACTTAAATAGTAAAATGTCCAGGCTTCAGGTATACCGTATTCAGAAACACAGTAACACCTGCTGCAATGTAACAACGTTATAATATACTGTATATCGTAATGGAACTAATGATGGGAACAATCATTGAAGAAGAAAACAAAAAGAGGTTTCCCTTGGGCTGCATCATCATCAGTCAGGCTTAATGAAAAGGAATGAGTGGGCAGTCCATGGACCCCTCAGGACACACAGGCGGCTGTCCAGTCTGCCTGTCCATAAATTGATCTGACAGAGCCAGCAGCTTAAAAGTACAGGATTTGCTCAAGAACAATGTAAGGACATTTTTATTATTGCTCCAGGTAATCTTGGAGAGCAACCAGGTTCTTTAATATGTCAAGAAGGATATTGTTTCATTTCTTATGATATTATGACATATCATTCCTTAAGGTTTTGTTTAAGTTCGTTTGAGAAACTTGTTGCTACAAGTGGTTTTAGAATTTTGCCAGGTTGATAATTTATTTTTTTGCTATACATTATACATGACTGTACCTGTGCAAAATGTGTCATGAGAAAATTCTTCAACTGAAGAGGGAGACTTTTTAACTCATTCCTAAAAAATGTGATGTGTGTGCGTGGTATTTGAGGTCATGAATAGTTGGGGGAACTATCATGGTCCAACATGCAAAGATATAAAAGATAAGGAGAGTGAGGGAAGAACATTTAAAGTACAAATACAAGGCAGCATAGACTCAAACATGTATTTCACCAGTTTCCTCTTATCTTTTGAAGGTATGGGGGTCCTGGCATTCTGTGTGAGATTAACAGTTCAACATTAAGTATTTTATGTGGTGTGTTTTAGGGCTGTCAGAATTTAATCATCGCGATTAATCGCATGCTTTACATGATTAATTATTATTAATAAAGCACACGTTTTTACCTGTTTTTATAACAGGATATGCCAGCTTTATGCAATTTAAACAGTTGTAATTTCAATTTAATTTGAACAAAAAATAAAGGTTACATTTTGAACCGTTTAAAGTATACAATTTATTAATCACAATTAATTAGGTAAAGCGTGTGATCAATTGCGATAAATCGATTAAATTCTGACAGCCCTATGCGTTATACTATTATGATACTATATAGCATTTTTCAAAATATAAAATAAAGGCTAAGGGTTTAAAATGTGTCGTGAGGGTAGCCGTAACTTATAACGTCTGCATAATGTTATTTACTGCATTATATCATAATTAAATGTTGTTTAAGAAACAAATGGGTCATACCCTACTGTATGGTACTGTAGGCGAGAAGTGGCTGTATTGCTGAAATCCTTTTTTAATCTTCCATTATATGATATATGATATGATATATGATATGATACAGTGTAAGATTGACACAACACACAGAAGTGAAGGATGTTTATCGCTGTTTGGAGTTGGAGCATCCCTGATAATATCAAAACATTTTGATGGCATTCAACAAGAGCCTAATTCTGTTTTTCCATCACTAAGGCCCTAGTTTCCATAGTTTTCAAGGTGCAGGCGTAAGGTGTGGCCAATACTATTTAGCAAATTTGGTGTAACGGCGGTACAATTGTACTGTGAAAGGGTATTAGAATTAATACGTTATGAGTATAGGAGTAGTGGGGGGGCTGTCTTCAATTACTGTACAGCCAATCAAATCAGGTCATTTAATTCTATTTTTAAGCAGCCTACCGATTTCACAATGAATGGCGAAAGTATTAACCGGCTTGCAAACAAGTCAGTTAAAGCCATTTCTCAGCGTTGTATGCCTACACTATTTAAATATAATTTGCCATTTTGTTTAATTAAATCATCCCACATGTCATGGTCTTAGGTACATGTACATAGGCCTACTGTAGTGTCTTAAGCCCTTTACACACTGGATGCGTAGTTGCGTACCTTTTCACAGGAGTTCTAATTTCATATGGAGCACTAATCTGCCTGAGGAATTGTTGTCACAAGTTCATCTGGGAAGTCGCACATCGAAACTGTTTGTGTTAGTGAGGAGTGGTTGGCAGCCCAGGCCACATATTCCCGGCTTACCACTCCTTCTAGCCTGTTTCCTGTGTCAGTATCTTTTGGTCAGCCTGTGTGTGTCAATCAATGTGCCTGCAGCGACTTTATGTGAACATTAATAGAGTATCTATAGAGTATCTTTCTCTCTTTAAATCGACCCAACTCTCTTATCTGCTATGGCACAGCCTGGGTATACGTCACTCACACACTCACTTATGTTTATTGATGTCCATGCACGCGCACACACACTGTTTTTCACAACGATAAAATACTGTTGCTTTAAGGTCCTGCACCCTCCGTTCCCTAACGGTTCCCCTAACCTTCTCCATCTCCATCCCTATTTAAGTCATTGTCATGCATATGGAACCTATCTCTGTATGTGAGTGTCGGGGGTGTTGGGCTTGGGGGGGTTCTGGGTGTAGTAGTGAGGTATATGGGGTAAATGTCACATCACTAAAGGCCCCTGTCTTATCATGACGCTCTGTCCGACTGCATGGTTTGGTCTCTCTGGGTGTGACATGAGACTCTATCTGGAAGTCTGTCATTGTGAGACGAATATACAACAATACGTTTTTGTATTGTGGTGTGTGTGTGTGTGTGTGTGTGTTTGTGTACAAAGTATACTTTTACGCTCCAGTTCATGTGGACACATCAGCAATCCGTACGTATTGTGCACGTTCAACACTGAGTGTGCACTAATAGCCCTATGTACTGCAGGCCACGCGGGGTATCGGAATATTGTTCTGTGCTTGAAATGCTCCCTGCATTACGCTTGTTTAGTAGTAGTATACTTTTGCCTGTACGTGTGTGTGTGTGTGTCTTAACATGAAGGCAGCGGCCGTCAAGGTCTGCGTGAAAACAAATGCTATTAATGCTGTCTTCAAGTCGTATCGGAATAATGGTAAATGCGAGTTTCCGACTTGGAAATAGCAGATGAATGACCACAAGTCGTAATTCTAGAATTATAACACATATTGAGTGTAAACATTTTGAAATAAGCATGTAACAATATTTATTTCCAGTGAATCTTAGTTACACCAACATATATCGTAGCCAGTCCAGAATGCTGTAGGGCAGGGCTATTCAATTCCAGTCCTGGAGGGCCGCTGTGCTGCATGTTTTAGTTGTCTCCCTGCTCCAACACACCTG